>CM071941.1:19107500-19240000 GCA_036784905.1 Acrossocheilus fasciatus
TTTTGGCCATGACTGTGTATATATATATATATATATATATATATATATATATATACAAAACGTGTGTGTGTGTGTGTATAAACTACCATTTCTCAGTGTTGCTTCTTCCTGGGTCAGTTGATATTTTTGGTTGTTTTTGGAGTCTAAAAAAGGCTTTAATTTAATCCATAAACTGAATATCATCCATTCCCAAATCTACACCCGTGTCTCCACCAAGGCTCTCAAATCTCATTTAATCCATTTATTCGCTGTCAGTGTAAATGAGGCTTTAACAGAGGTAGTTCTTATAATAGTATGTGAGTCATTCTGGTTGTTGATGCAGGTCTACATGTTGACGTAAATATGTATTTATATTTGTGCTTTCAGAGGGCCCGGTGATCTGGCGCATGTTGACCTACCCTCCGGCACGCCGTGCTCTCATTGTGGGTTGTGGACTCCAGATGTTCCAGCAGCTTTCTGGCATCAACACGGTCATGTAAGTCTCATTTACTCAATTCTTAGCTCAATTCTCAGGGGCTCTTTAAATCTCAACCTAAATCAATAGGTGCCAGTTGAAATACTATTATCAATTCTGTTATTTTCTTAGGAGCCATGTTGTACAGTTCTTTATTTAATTTTTTTAAGCATTTTACTAAAGCACTTATTGTGGTTTCTTGGAAAAAAACTCATAAACTCTGTTTTAGAAACCTACTTAGCTGCCTTGCGGTCTACATGGGAAACTACATTTAAGGAAGCATCCTTATTTAAATGGAACCACTAGAGACTGATTTGGAAGACTCTACATAGCCAGCAATTTCAAACGCCACAGAAATTGTTCTCCTCACAAATTGCACAAAATAAACTATTTACCCATAAAGAGTTTGATATTACAGTGTAATTCTTTAATAAACATAAAAACAAGTAGCACTTAGCATTGGGTAAAATAGTATTTTTTTTTTCAGAAAATGAATTATTATTATTATTATTTATTTATTTTTTTATAATGAGAATAGTTTTACTTTTAATTTATATAAAAGCATTTTTCTCAAACTATCCTCAATCTTTTTTTAACGTGTTGCAATGCATTCTGGGATTAACTTATTCACATGCAATGCTACCTTGGAACTTGACTTCAGTACAGTTTTATTTCTAATATATTTTGTTCATAATTTTAATTAGATTTTTTTCGTATTCATTTAATTTTTAATTTTAGTTAAAGCCTTTGTAATTTTGTTGTGTGTTCTATATACTGTAGTTTTTACTAAGTTTTAGTTTGTTTGTTTGTTTATTTAATTTGAGTTATTTTAGTACTTTACAGTACTAACAATGAACAATGAAAAATACTTATAAAGCATTTGTTAATCATAGTTAATGTTGATTCCAACATGTATTAATACATTATAAAAAAGTTGTACCTATTAATGTTATTTAATGAACCTTAGCTAACATAAACTAACAATAAACAGCTGCATTTATAATGTTAACAAAGATTAATAAATACTGTATAAAAACAAATGCATTGCTCATTGTTAGTTAATGCCTTAAACATAGTTAACCAATGGAACCTTATTGTAAAGTCTTTGATGTTTAGGTATTTATTGGAATGTTTTTTATTCTCTTTTTATTGTGCTGCTGTGCCTAGTGAAATTTGTCTTTTGGGGACCAATAAAGGAACAATCCTAATATGATGATATGATACCTAAAAAAAATGCGACAAATGGATTTTCCTTTATGTGGGAGGCCAGACTGGATGATTCACAACTGATACAAAATTCACAAGTTGTTTATTCACATTCACAGATGTGACTGTGCCTATAATTCTCATTTTTAGCTGAACTTTAATGGATACCCTACTAAAGTGTGATTTCCTCTTCGTGATCTCTTGTCTTTTTCGCTCCTTATGCGCTGAACTATTTTTCAAGCATCGTAAACAATCTTGGAATGTGTGCTGTTGCTAGGCAACCCCTCACTGCAAAATGAGAAGTGTTTATGGGAGGGAGAGGAGAAAAGTGTGTGTGTGTGTGTGTGTGTGTGTGTGTGTGTGTGTGTGTGTGTGTGTGTGTGTGTGTGTTTACATTTTCTCAGCTGTCATTTTGGAAGATGACAGGTCATGACAGATGGGTCTTAATATGACATTCTCGATCAATCAAACACCTTCATTATTATCCTTCTGTCGTTGTCAATCAATCTGTTCAGAGCCAGTTTAGACAGACAGTAGAGCAGTTAAAATTGACAGGTACAATCATACACATATATGAAGTATTTTTGAAGTTTAACCTGATGTGCTATTTTGTATTTACCCACAATCCCCTACTTCTCAATCATTTCTGCACTGTCAGATGTCAGTCATTTGTACACAGGAAGTGTTGTTGTGGGATGTAATGTCTGTCAAGCTTAACCTCGGCAAGAAGCATTTGTCAATACCTCTCATGAAGCAAATGTCTAGGGGGACGTGTGCCGATTTTATGTTGGTCGGAAATATTGATTTGGTTCAGACAAGCATGTAGTCTTTGTAATGCTGTAGGTACAGCATGTGCACCAGCAAAAGCTCACTGTCCTATAGCATGATTTTTTCTAGTCGACTAGTATTTGACTAAACATGCAATTAGTTGACTAATTGCACTTTTATATTAATTTAATTAATATAATATATTGGTGGTGGGGAACTAAACCATAATGAGGCTTTAATCTTTAGCCTATTCAAAGCACTGGTAAACGTAAGTACTATATATCAAGGAGATATTTTAATTATTTATTAATAAACTAGTATTTTCTTAGTCAGTGTGTTGGCTGCAATACAGTGGATGCACCTTTAGTGATAAATGCAGCTTTCATATGGATTACATAAACAGAGTATTTGTTTTTGATTTGGTTCATTTTAAAGTAGACAGTTCAAGCTTTCTGTAGATATCTCTCTCACATCTGTGAGGCAGATAGACTATACACTGAGTTGTGCTGTGCTTAAGTTTTTGCGGTGCTTCAGTGCACACAGACAGAGATAGCAGAAAGCACATCCTATTTGTTTTATTTATTTTACAAAAGCGCAACATCTTTTTGATATTGTGAATGTATGCAACTAAAAGTAGCCTCTTGACAATTTCAGATGGCGTATTGCTATTATATCTATGAGCAAAAATGACTGCGTATTTTTTCCTATATTGATATTAAATCAGCATATTAAATTATTATATTATTAAATTATATTATTATTAACAGCAAGTCACTGTTAATAAGTGAGTCATTCTGATTTAACCATATGAAACACCATCATGTTGCTATGAAACGCAAAACGGTGTTGTGACTGTGTTTGGAATAATTTTTGCTGTTGAAATAGAGCAAAAACAGGAAATATGGTGTCTAAAACGTAAGTGTCTTAATTAACTTCTTAACTTCTTTTTTTGAACTGTTGTAAAAATCAATATTACATTTGTAATCATGGTAATTTTTGGAAAAAGAAACAGCTCTCTTTGTGTGAAACTGATGAAATAATATAAATTAGTGCTGTCAATCGATTAAAAAATTGAATCGCGTTAATCACAGTCATGGACTGTGATTAATCATGATTAATTGCAAATTTAAAATACTATGATTTACCTGTAAATGTGTTGAAATAAAGAAATACATGACAAACTAGTTTAAGGAAACAGAACCTTTCACACTTCCGCCAGGTATGAGACATAATCCTTATTATTCTTTTATCATTATTCTTTTGTTTTTATTCAGCCATTATCAGCCTTTAAACTGGCAATAAAACATTTACCAAGCCACATCACTTCAATCCCAGTATACATTTACCCAACTAAATCAAAAGTATTTCTAAATAAATACAACAAAACATTTTCTTGCAACTTTACATGAAGTATTATGACAAAATGCATTATGAACAAGAGTTGGACATGTTCTGCAGGTGCATTAGAGCTAATATTAGCATTATGCTTCATAAGACAATTTATGAGATTAATAGTACACTTTACTCAGAACTCACTTCAAACACCATCGAGTGTTTGTAATAACTTCCTTTTGCGATCACATGTGGAATTTGGTTGTTTACTGTTGTTAAAATATGCTATTTATAGCGTTTTATATCGTTGCACAAATTAGCATTTCAGTTGTACACATTCATCTCAAGAAAATCACATACAAATATCCTATCGTAATCGTGTGTTTATTATCTTATATAATCCACAGTGGCTGTTGTCATGTTTATTTCTGCTGTGATATAAACCTTAACATGTATGCTCTGGCTGAAACTCGCGTTGTTTGTGATGTTACAACTGCCTCTCCGTTCTTAAGTTGCCAGGGATACATTCAAGTATAATACACATTAGTAAAAGGATCTATTTTAATTTTTATTTGTCTATATACACCTTGGGCGGCCGTGGTATGTTATAAAAGTAGATAAAAAAAACGCAACCCACGGCTCTGTAATTTTTCCCGCGACTGTATTTTCAAAATAGCCCAATTGTGCCACAACACTGGTTCGCTGTACCCTCATCACACAATGATAACCTTCCGCACTGCGATGACGGCAAGAAGTTGGGGTCAAACCTTATCAAACGATTAATTTGTGTTAAAAAAATATTAACGTGTTAAAATTTTTAGATTAATCGCATGTGTTATTGCATTATGTTGACACCCCTAATATAAATATATACATTTTCTGTCCGCATATCTTGAATTTTGTGATCATTCTAAATGCAGTTTATTAGACTGAATCATGCAGTGAAAGAACACACTCTCGCGCTAGTCTAGACTTCATCACATAATGTATGCGTGCACTAGAGGTGTTTTGAATGGTTTTATATAATATAATATGTAATATAATATATGTGTTTATTTATTTATACTTGTATATAATTTATTATATAAATATAAATATTTTATATACATCTAACATATACATGACACATATTGTATGTAAACATACATTTTTATTTTGAATGTGATTAATCGTGATTAATCATTTTGCAGCACTACAATAATACTGTTTTACTGTATTTATGATTAAATAAATGCAGCCTAGATGAGCTAAAGATACTTCTTTAAAAAACATAAAAAAATTGACTAATGACTCAACGACTTAATGAGTGTTTGAACTTTTTAGCTGCGTATGAGTAGCTCAGTTGTCCTCATGTGTGAAAATGGATCTCAAAATTATACATTCATTGTTGGAAAGGGTTCAAATACACAAAATATGCTGGAAAACCAAATAATTTGTGGGACCTGAAGGATTTTTTTTTCTAAAGAACAGTGAGAAGTTTAACTGTTCAGGATCAGAAATAAATAATAAATAAATACACAAATAAACGCACAACAAAGCTGTGGATCATCCAGATAACACAGTATGAAGAATCAAGCCTATTTAAACTTTTGAATGGGGTCGTTTTTATAAATTAATTAATTATTTTCTCAAGTGGACTATATGTAAATGTATTTTATGTGAAATAACTTATTCAGGTCAGTACTAACTAAAAAATAACATGCATTTTGGTAAAATAATTAACATTTCACAGATACTGCAAAGTGTGTGTAAAATTTTGACCACAAGTGTGTGTGTGTGTGTGTGTGTGTGTGTGTGTGTGTGTGTGTGTGTGTGTGTGTGTGTGTGTGTGTGATGCGATCTGGGAAAACCTGTCATGCTGGGACATTTTCAGGAAATTCAAAAAATAGGTTGAATGTCAATTTTATCAAAATTAGGTTTTCATTCAATTATAATTCTATAACATCTTGTCTATCATCTCAGAAAATCCCTTACCAAAAAAGTTTATTTTATTAAGTATATTTAAGTAAAGTTCAAGTATATTTTTAAGTATATTTTATGTAGTAAGTATACACATATCAGTGTACTAGTAGTATACTTGTAAGTGTACTATTTCAATACTCCTTGGGACTAAATTGGCCAACTTTCTAGTGCTTTTAAGTATACTTTAAGTATTACAGTAGTAAACGTTTGAGTACACAAATAGTTTACATCAATGTTTTAGCTTGTACTACAACTGTACTAAAAGTGAACTTATAGGTATACTAATAGTTTACTAATTAAATACTTGTAGTAAAATTTTTAGTACATTTTGATACTTTGAAGTATAGTCTCAGTAAACTACTAGTTTAATAGTTTTACACTGCAAGTATACTCGTAAGTTTTCTTTAAGTGAACTTTACATCATACATTAAGTATACTACTATATCCCTATTTAGGTATTAATTTGTATATATTTTGTTATATGAATATCTGAACATACAAAACATCAACAGAAAGAACAGGGTATTTGCTTGTAAACAAAAACATTTCTAGCTTCATGCATTCTTTTCTTAAACACTTGAATGTCAGTAAGTTTCATAACTACAAAATAAACAACATTTTGAACAAAAAACTGAAAAAACAAAACAAAACAAAAACTATGAATTGAATTTAGGATGATAATCAAAATGTAGATGTCGATCAACACCCCAAAGCTTGACAGTCATTATTACCTCATCATTGGTCCACATTTTATTCCATAACGTTACACAGTTTTGATGCTGTTTTATGTCTAATGATCGTGTTAGATTACATGTGGAAGCATCTGTTGTTTCGGTTTCTTCTCCATTTGTGTTTTTTGGAAATTCTATACAGAAGATGTGTACTAGCGCCCCCTACAGTATAACAATGAAAACACGGATTCTAGAAGCACAGTATAGCTCAAATATATTTAAACTTTTTCTAAGCATAAGTCAAATATACTTAAAATGTCATTTTAAGTATATTTCTGAGAAGTACAAAAAGCCCATTTCTGAGAAGTACATAAAAAGGTAGACTAAAAGTATACTTTCCTATTTTTTAGTTGAAAAGAAGTATACTAATAGCACACTTGAATAAACTTCTTTTTCGTAAGGGATATCTTGGCAAAATCAACGTGTTTAGTGCAGAAAAATAGTGATTTATTGCAGAAAGCAGAAAAGTCTGTCTTTCTCTTATGTTAAGAACACGCTGCAGAGGTGCTCTCTGTTAACACCACAAAAACAAATAACCTAAATAAAACACGTAACATATACATGTTATGTTCAAGCTATGGAAAAAATAAAAACAGTTTTGGAAAGGGCTTGAATCCAGCTTTCATATGGTATCAAGACCTAAAAAAGGTAAAATTTCACCATGTGATTGGTTTTCCTAGATCGCATCGCATATATATAGCAATATATTATAACACCGAAAATGAACTGCTCATTTTAAAAATGAAAAAGTCAGTGTCTTCACTGGCTTAATATATCTGGACAGAAGGACAATAGATTTGTTTTATCAGTGATCAGCAGCCCCTCCTGATGGACGAATGGACGAGACCCCTGTGTAGGCTGAAGCACTAGTGTAATTAGCTTGTGCTAATGCTTCCTTCCAATCAGACATTGAACATGCCTGCTTTCCTGCAAACAGCTTTCCCTCCCCTCACCCCACTCCAAAGCTATTATTCACAAGCCTTAATCGCTAATTAATGTATCATTGAGTATAAATCATTGTCGTTACACGCTAACGTAGAAATGCTAGCATTTAAACAAGTCTCAAGGGTTGTGGAGTGATCAGTTTTGCTGATGTTGGGTGGTCATGGTTTTTTTTAGATGGCATCCTGTATGTGTATGCGTGTGTAGCAACTGAGCCTCATCTGTGCCTGGATAAAATGATTAGATTAATCCCTGTTGCCAAAACAGGCAGAACAATCCGGAATCTCTGTGTTTTAATAAAGATGGATGCTAATTAGAGGTGCTAGCGGTCATCTGCAATACTGATTGGTTCGAGTGATACATTGTTGGTCTGTTTTTGTTCTCTCTGGCACACTATGACTTGTTCATTGGCTTTGTGACAGTACTGGCACCACCGGTCTTTGGCGTTCTGTGATTTTTGATCCGTATGGAGTTGTGCATGATTCATGCTTACCAGCCATGGACCTCCCACTGTCTGTTCACTGACCGTCTGATGCATACTGCAAACAAAAATGGCGAGAGCTTTCTGAAAAACGGCAAGTTCTAGGGTGCATTTCTCAAAAGCATTCAGTAATTACCAACATAGTTCAACGATTCTGCAGTTCCCAAATCCATAGTTTCAGCAAACATTTGCAAACACTTATTATTGTGACATTCATGTGCACTCATCTTGTCTACATAAAATTCATACATAAAATGCACAAAATCATTCCAACATAATTTAAAGGCAGCATCATGTGCAATGTAGACCAGACTTTACTGATATATATAATATAATTTTTAGCCTCTGCAAGCCATTCTTATTCCCATTATGCAACATTTTTGCTGCTGTCTGCATCAACAGCCTTAATACTTTGGTCAGATGAATGGCTTTCATATTTGGTTGTGCCTGTCTTGTGTGTGTGTTGTTGGGTGCAGATCAGTATGTGTATATATAATGCCGTATACCATCTGAGCACGAAACAATGTTCATTCCTTTCATTAGTGAAATAGGTTAGTCCCCATGGGAGTGTATCTCTCTCTACCTCTTTGTCTGTCTCTCTCTTAGCGTCTCCCTCTGTTTTTCTCTCTCACACACACATTCTCACTGGCTTCAGTGCTGAGTGCGAGTCCACAGTCCCACCAATGCTCTCAGCCTGTTCTCCATTACGTCCCTTCACTCCTGTTACAACACGTTTATCATGAAGATGGATTGTGTCTGAGATTCAACTAAACCCAGCACAAGCAATCTGTTGCTCTTTGAGTCAGTCCATATGCAAAATCCTTTCAGAATGCTCATTGATATGCAGGGCTGCTGTTTTTGTGCGGTGGGAAGAACCTTCAAAAGCCTGAGACCTTCAGTCATTTTTTAAAGGGCCATGAAATCCCCTGTTTCAGCACTGGTTAGTTCTCGCCACAGTTATTAAAAATGCTAAAACAAAGTGGGCGTGGTGCGCTGCGGAGCAGAGGGGGAAGAGGGGAGACATAAAACACACACAGCTTCGGGTTCAGACAGTTTAATTTCCCTCTCATTAAGTTAAAAACACAAATAAATGCACAACCAATTGCACTCTTCATCGAAAACATATATATGAACACGCTGTTGCACCTCTGATAACTTTTTAGGCTTATTCTGCTGCGTTTATATAAGCCTTTTGACGGGTTGTGTCACGGAGCTGTAAAAACAGTTACACTCACTATGTGAATGAATCGCGTTTGTACCGAACAGTACCATTTCTAGGCATAGGCAAGCTAGGCGGTCGCCAAGAATGCCACCAGCTGGAGGGGGCGCCAATGAGCGCACGTACTGCCGCTACATTTTAACAGGGTTGTGATCAAGAGTGGCATGGACACCCTGAAATATGATTGCCGCCCCCACTGGATCCCCCAACATCATTGGGCTAGAGGACTGTCATTCTGATGATGCCTGTATGCCATTGGATCAGAGCGCTATCAATTGCTACCTCTGATTGTTGCATCACGCAAAGTTTGCATTTGGATTTGGAGCGCTCAACACTGCCTTTAGGGCCAATGGGTCCTGTCAGTGTTTTGGCAAGGTACGGCTTTTTTTTTTTTTTGGCAAGGTAAGAGCTATACAGGCATCCAGTGGCTATAATGGTATCACAGATAATAAACTGCAAAATGTTTTATTTTAGTCAATTTACAAATAGGCCTAATGCGTTCAGATTTGAGGAACTTCACTGAATTTCCACAAATTAGTGTCGTTACTATGACAACTAATTTAAATGTGACAAGAAACTGATGTCTGAAAAATAAATATGTATATATATTTGCGCTAATAGGGTTTTCGCCTAGGGTGTCAAATGGCTAGAAACAGCCCTGGTACCGAGCTCTTATTACAAAGCAAAAACAAATGCTCTCCTTCAATCCATGAACGTTTCTCTCAGTTAATGTGCGCAATGTCATCTCACGGTCTGAAGTGTCTGTCATAGCAAATCAGCACATGCTGTTAATTAAGCGAAGCTCTTCTCATAGGATAAGAACACACAGTCTCATGAATAATTAAATAGACACTGACACATCATCTATGTACTTTAGTCCATTGCCACGTCACAAATTGTGACGTCAACACGATGTAGATTTTAAACCCGGAAGATGAAAATAGCGCAAAAAAGCTTAAAATTAACCAGTTTTCTCCAACAGATAAAATGATCGGATCCTTACATTGTCTTCTATGATGTGCAACACAAACACCTCTGCTAAAATCCCCAAAAAAGTAATCTGGGGTTTCATGACCCTTTAAGAACAAGGAATATGACAAATTTAAATATAACATTCTTAAGGTTTAAAAATATAACCTATTTGTTTCTTGTCATGATATATTGTGTGCCTCATTAAAGGGATAGTTCACCCAAAAATGAAAATTCAGTCACTAATTACTCACCCACATGTTGTTCCAAACCCATAAAACTTTCATTCATCTTCGGAACAAAAATTAAGATATTTTTTTGATGAAATCTGAGAGCTTTCTAACCCTACATTGACAGCAAGGGAACTACCATGTTCAAGGCCCAGAAAGGTAGTAAGCACATCATTAAAATATCCTGTGTGACAGCCTTAATTTTATGAAGCTACGAGAATACGTTTTGTGCGCAAAGACAACAAAAATAACGACTTTATTAAACAATTTCTTCACTTCTGTGTCAGTTTTTGATGCATGTACGCGAGAATACCATGACGCAAACTCTCATTTTAAGTAAAAACTAATTTTTCAGAAAAAAATAAATAAAATAAAATAAATAAATAAATATATATATATATATCTCAAGTCATTTTGCTTCTCAAGTAAATTATTATTTGATTAAAGAATGTTTAGATATTTGTAATGGAAAACAAGACAAACATACCAAGTAAGAAATTGTGGTAACACTTTAGAATAGGGAACACTTATTCACTATTAATTACGACGTTTCCCTTAATAAATTCCTAAATTGCTTTGCAGGGAATTACAATAACTCAATCATAAACACTAATATCATAGATTGGTGATGAACTATATAGAAACCGCCTTAAAACCCTAGAGGTTTTTGTGTGGTTTCTATACAGTCCATCACCAACTATATGTAAACATTCAAGAAACTACATTTATTTTGTATTTTGTTTGTATGCTAGCAAATGCATATTAAAATGAGGCCCCAGGAAATGCCAACATTTATGATTTAGGATTGAAAACTATTGTTTCTTTCTGTTCTAGGGATTCCCATTAATAATTCATGAAACCACAGTAAATCACAGTCAAAGGAAGTCACATCCAAAACACCAGCCAGTTTTATCACAATTTATAAGACATTGTTTAGGAAATGCTTTATTGCCAATAGCTGAGCCAAGCTTCAGCTGAGTGTAGAGCGGTGTTGTAGTACTCGAGACCATGTTAACTCTCAAGTCAAGCTTGACTGACTCGGGAGCATTTGGACTCGCTTTGACTCAAACCTGACCCTCTTCAGGTCTCTGTCTTGACTCAGACTCGACTCTCTTCTGGTCTTGGTCTCAACTCTGACTCCTACTCAGATCATGGCCTGGACTCAAACTCAAAAGAGCTGGTCTTGTCTATGGTGTAGAGCACAGCATTTGGGAAGCACCCAGACAACAAAATTGATGGGAGCAACAAGTCAGTGAGTGGATCTAAAACAGGGGTTCTCAGCTCTGGCCCTCGAGGTCCACTTTCCTGCAGAGTTTAGCTCCAAACCTAATCAAACACACCTGAACAAGCTCATCGAGGTCTTCAGGAGTTTGATCAAGGTTGGAGCTAAACTCTGCAGGAAAGTGGACCTCGAGGATCGAGGGCCAGAGTTCAGAACCTCTGATCTAAAACTGTGAAAACCTTTCCCACAGGACTACGGGTAAGATCCCTGAATATTTATGAAGTCAGTTTGTTAGTTGTGTGTAGTACGTATAGTGTTCAGTATATGGTATAGTTGTTGTTCTAAAATAAGACTGACACCAACCTTTTGATGATGTGTGATTATACGCACTGCGTAATTAATCACACACATACAAAAGCTAGCAATCGTGACATTCTGTGAAATCACGACCCAGTGTCAGTGTTGTTGAGCTTTCAGTCATTATAATGCTGCCTTTGAGGCCTTAGTGTGTGCAAAAAAGACAAATGGCTGTTGAACTCACTTTTCTCTCAGTGGAGTGTGGCAGCAGTAAGACCTTTGAGAAAGCCTCATAACTTAAATGTCAGTGTGAGGTGTGTGTACCTTCGGCTAGAGTGAATGAGGCAGTCTGCCGACCAGCGGGAGTCTCTTACGAGAGAACATTTTGTATTTGAGAGTGTCTAGTATCTGGCACCTGTGTACACTTCCATGTTTCCAGAATAGTAGGGGGCTTTTACCACTGATGACTTCTTATAAAATGGATTCCAGTTACTCAAACAAGACTCAACACTGCAAAAAATGCTTTTCTTACTTAGATTTTTTTGTCTTGTTACCAGCCAAAATATCTAAAAATTCTTAAATCAAGAAAGATTTTCTTGACAAGTAAAAATTATTGTCTTGTTTTCAGAAAAAAACAAGTCAAAATTAAGTGAGTTTTTGCTTGAAACAAGCAAAATTATCTGCCAATGTGGTAAGAAAAATAACCTTGTTTTCTGTTTGAAATAAGATTATTTTGCTTACTAATATTGTGCCTTGCAAGGGTCTCACCTTCTGAATGTTTGCCGTAACATCCTTCAGATGCTTAAGCAAAAGGCTAAATCGGCACGCAAAGAAGCATGGCTCCTAATGGAGGTGTGTGAGTTGTCATCATTTATTTCGGAGTGATTGCAATGTATTCTCAATATAAACTTGTTCTGTCTATCAGCATCGTTTCTGGACCGATCATTCACCAATTTATTACGAGTTTAAAAGAGCGCGAGCGCTGCTGCGCTGACACGCCTAAACACAACGCTTTGAATTTGTGCGTAGGCTACAGTAATGCGTCGGGAGCTGACTAGCAAAATAGCTACAAAAGTAAAAACAAAGAACTTTGTATTCAAATTTAAAAAGCAAACACACTAAGCATACTTTTTTTAATGTTTCAAAAAAGTAGCCTACCTCAGATGTGTGTAAGTTCTAAATTGTGCTGATGTAGCAATACAATATGTAGGCAGGCTAATATAATATTTATTAATATTAATAATATGAAAATATCATAGTTAATATTGGTTAAATGGGAGGGAGAACGCCTGTCCATACCCAGCTAGGAAAAAACAACAACAAAAAAACATATAAAAGCACTGATGTTCATTTACTGAAGTGGTATTCAGGAACTTACTGAAAAATTACTGAAAAAATTACTGCAAAATAATCGTAATTTTATTATAGCTATAATAACATCCTCAACAAACAAAAAAATAGATTACCTTAGATAAAGTTTGATTAATATGTACATACAGTACCGGTCAAAAGTTTGGACACAGTTTTCTGAAAACCAGTCAGTATCTGGTCTGACCACCATTTGCCTCACGCAGTGCAACACATCCCCTTCACATAGAGTTGATCAGGTTGTTGATTGTGGCCTGTGGAATGTTGGTCCACTCCTCTTCAATGGCTGTGTGAAGTTGTTGGATATTGGCAGGAACTAGAACACGCTGTCGTATACGCTGATCCAGAGCATCCCAAACATGCTCAATGGGTGAGTATGCTGGCCATGCAAGAACTGGGATGTTTTCAGCTTCCAGGAATTGTGTACAGATTCTTGCAACATGGGGCCTTGCATTATCATGCTGCAACATGAGGTGATGGTCGTGGATGAATGGCACAACAATGGGCCTCAGGATCTCGTCACGGTATCTCTGTGCATTCAAAATGCCATCAATAAAATGCACCTATGTTTTTTGTCCATAACATATGCCTGCCCATACCATAACACCACCACCACCATGGGCCACTCGATCCACAACGCTGACATCAGCAAACCGCTCACCCACACGACGCCATACATGCAGTCTGCCATCTGCCCTGTACAGTGAAAACCGGGATTCATCTGTGAAGAGAACACCTCTCCAAAGTTCCAGATGCCATCGAATGTGAGCATTTGCCCACTCAAGTCGACAAACTGTAGTAAGGTCGAGACCCCGATGAGGACAACGAGCAATGCAGATGAGCTTCCCTGAGACGGTTTCTGACAGTTTGTGTAGAAATTCTTTGGTTATGCAAACTGATTGTTGCAGCAACTATCCGGGTGGCTGGTCTCAGACGATCTTGGAGGTGAAGATGCTGGATGTGGAGGTCCTGGGCTGGTGTGGTTACACATGGTCTGCGGTTGTGAGGCCGGTTGGATGTACTGCCAAATTCTCTGAAACGCCTTTGGAGACGGCTTATGGTAGAGAAATGAACATTTAATTCACAGGCAGCTCTGGTGGACATTCCTGCAGTCAGCATGCCAATTGCACGCTCCTTCAAAACTTGCAACATCTGTGCTGTGTGATTAAACTGCACATTTTAGAGCGGCCTTTTATTATGGCCAGGCTAAGGCACACCTGTGCAATAATCTGTCTAATCAGCATCTTGATATGCCACACCTGTGAGGTGGATGGAGTATCTCGGCAAAGGAGAGGGGCTCACTAACACAGATTTAGACAGATTTGTGAACAATATTTGAGAGAAATAGGCCTTTTGTGTACATAGAAAAAGTCTTAGATCTTTGAGTTCAGCTCATGAAAAATGGGGGCAAAAACAAAAGTGTTGCGTTCATAATTTCGTTCAGTGTAGTTCTTTCTGTATTTCTGATCAAATAAATGCAGACTTGATGATCATAAGTGACTTCTTTCAAAAACATTAAAAATAGTAATGTGTCCAAACATTTGATTGTTACTAAGTAAAAATATACAAATTTAAAATGAATTGTATAAATAAAAAGGTTTGGAATCACATTTGTTTCAAGTGCTTTTTATTGGGGGTGGGGGCCTCCAACATGAATTTTGCCTAGGGCCTCTAAAGGTCTAGAACTGGCCCAGGTTGGATGCCTATTAGTTACTGAAGGGCTAATGCAGGTATTCACTCCTTCCTAACATTGGAATTTTTTTTTTTTTTTATCTCACTGATAGGGATGGACATTGTAGGACATTGTAAGACATTTAGTGATTGCCCTTATTTAAGAAATTTGGTAACAATCCATTTTTCTTAACATTCCACTGAAGACTTATGTCATATGTGTCTTTGGAACAAAATAAAACAATCATCATAATTAGTTTTTGGCTCACTGAGGCATGCATGGCAAAATTAATGATATCCGGTTCAGTAAACGAGTCAGATTAATTCAGAATATGCTCTAAAGGATTTTTAAGTGATTCACCCTGTTGAAAAAAACAGCATATGCTGGTTAGGTATCTTTTGAAGCATGGCTGCTGGTTCTTAGCTGGTTTAAACTGGTCATAAGCTGGTCCTGAGCAGGAGCTAGTTGCTTAGGACCAACTTAGGACCAGCACATGACCAACTTAAACCAGCAGTCAGAAGTCACTTTGGGTGAAAACTAAATGAATACATGTAATTGTGAAAAGAAGTGGCTCATAAGAGTCATTAATCAGGAATCAGTCTTGGTTGCTCAGTATGTTGATTCAAAAAAAAAAAAAAAAAAAATCTCAGATGAGTCAAAAATGAGTCATTTTTAGAGTATTTTAGTACAACGTTTCATCCACATCTGTGTTCAAATGTATTCATCTTTCTGACATCAGAAAGATGTCCATGTTCCAGCTTAGTTTCAGATCTGCAACAAAAAGTCTTGAGTTCTAAAAGTGACTGTAGGTTTCCCTAGTGAGTCAAGATTTTTCTCAAAAGATCAAACATTGTGAATCCTCTTGACGTGGCCCTTTCAAATGAGATCCAGTCTAGACGTCGACCACACCAGTCTTTATCTCATCCAAACACTCAGCAATTACCTCCTCTATCCCCATCAGAACCCTCCCCCATCCCTCGCTCACCATCTGACATCTCTGTTGATTCCTTGACTCGCATCGAGAAGTCTGGGGTGAATTTGCCATGCAGGGTTATGTCCGAGTGCTCTTCAAACAGTTTCTATTTTGAGAGAATCCATCTCACGCCTTGGCATGAGTCCATGGCTTTTGCCATTTCGTGTTTAACGAAATCCTTCATTTGTGTTCATTTGTGTGCCGAGGCGTTTGTAGGAAGGTTAACAGCACTGTAGATAACTCAAAGCCGTGACTGCGTTAACGCTTGCATAATTCTGAAGGTCAATCTGTCTTGTTTTCCTATTTTTCAGCTTCACTGAGAATCCTTTGACTATCGGCATCAACAATTCAGCTTACGTAAGCTATAAAAGTCAAGAAACGGGTTTCTATTTTGGATGATAACTATAGACAGCTGGTAATTTAGCTGGTTGTGATGGACTAATCTTGTTAAAATGATCATGATTCGTGATCAATGTTTTTATAGTAGGTAAACCAACTTGATTACGTTGTTCATGGTGCTTTATTGGAATGGGCAGAGCTAAAGGTCTTTTTTGGCACACTTTGCTCACTTGTAGTTTAAAGACAGGCTACAAATGCATATGATATTTGGTGTCCTTATCTTGCATTTATTGATACTAACATTATTCAATGGCAGAAGGTGGTGTTAGCCACTTGAAGACCTGTAAACCTGAGATTATCTGAACAAATCCACAGGGGTTGCTGACCCACAGCCAGAACTGCTGTATTATGAAACAGGGAAAGAAAGCAATTGCCATGGTGTGCAAGGAATAAGACACATCTATTATCTACCCCTGTAGTGAACACTCATCAGTGGCTTAGGCTTCATTCTTCTCATTTCCTAACCTTTGACACCACTTTTACCACAAACAATACCTCATCTCTCTATCATTGAACTATGGTACTGTACCCCCTGTTTCTTCTTTTATCAGGGTTTTTATCCAATGTGTTTGTGGCAAATAGAAGAGACAATTAGGGAATGAGTTTTTTTTTGTTGTTTTTTTCCAAGAAGACCCTTGATGAGGGCAACCAAAGGCTTCCAGTTTTCATTAACTCAATGGAATGGAGTCAGGATGCTTTTAAGGATCAAGACAGAGCACTTTTAAACACGTACACACAAGGGAATACTGTGAACAGAGAACTAGGCGAAGGCCTAGGGCCTGGGTCTGCAGGCACACACAATGGATCTGTGAAAGTCATCAAAAAGCTCAACGGTAGTCCAGTCTTCATGAAAGTGGGAATTAATTCTCTTTAAATTAGCATTAGCTGCCAAAATGACCTTTTTTAATAAGTTGGTTAAATGTTCACAGCTGAGACCCTTTGACGTCACGTGTTGAACGGCTACATTAATGGAAATAATTAGAGCGATGCAAATTCTCAATCTCATAGATGCTGGCTGGGGGACAAAATAGAGTTGCTGTTTTTTTTTTTTTTTTTTAACAATTTACAGTAAAAATTAAATTGTGACATATTGGTGTTAATAATGCAAGAAGGAAAACGCATTATGAACAGTTGACAGCAAAGTATTTGTCAGTGTGGGTGTTTTTTTTTTGTTTTTGTTTTTTACGTGAAACGTGACTGGTTTTCACAAGATTCATATGGTAAATGGTTTAGAAATGTGATGACCAGAGCTGGGTGGATTACTTACAAATTGTACTGATTATAAATGACATTTTTTGTAATCTAGGATGTAATCTAGGATAATTTTAGGTAATATATATTATTTTTTATTTTTTAAATATATAAACATCAAACAATGCAGTAATCCTTACATTACAGCAGGGTTTCCCAAACTTGGCTTAACATAAGAACTGTAGTGGATTTGTGAGTTGATAAGAAGCTAATAATTATTTAAATCATAAAAAAAAAAAAAAAAATATATATATATATATTTTAATACTTGAACGCTAAAAATATAAATATTTTATTTGTTTACCTGCCTATAGTCTCAGCTAAATACAATGACACAATAGGATTTTTAGAGAGGAAATTTTAAAATAGAAAAAAAAGGAAGAATTAGGCAGAATCAATAAATTAACAGTTTGAAATTATGTAATCCATAAAAAGTAACTGTAATCTGATTAGTGAGCATTTTAAAATGTAATATACTCTAATTACAGGTACAAGTACTTCATATTTGAGTCTGATTATGTAATCAGTTACTACCCAGCACTGGTGATAACACAAGCAAGACGAGAAAAACTTGCAGACTGGTTTATCTTCCTTGTTTTGAAGAGGTTTGAGGTAACTGTCAACTTGACCAAACTGGGAGACCAGCTTAAACAAGATGACCGAACCACCTTTTTCGGGAGTCATGCTAATGAATATGCCAAATGCTATTTAGAACCACTTATGGTGTGGATGCAATTTTGCATTTTGTTTTACTTTAGTGCTTGTTGGTTATGGTTATATTTGTTGGAGCAACCAAACATAGAAAACAGAGTACTCATTCATTTATTCACACTTCACATGCCAGATTTCAGCTGTCACAAAATATAAAAAGTAATGTTTAGTAACCTTTCCTTCAGGAAACCACCGTAAATCTGGCAGTTTTGTTGAATTCGAACACAAACAGTCTGTCCTGGATCTCTGCCTAATTAAACATTGTTTCTAGTTTAAAACTGACACAGTAGACCAAACAATAGAGACCCCAAATGTGTGATTTCACAGCAGCTCTTCTTATCAGCACTCTCTGAGCAGAGCGTGTACTTTCTGCACACTGAGAGAGTGTCTCAGCGGGTAGATTGAAAGCATTGTTTCTTTTCTTTTTTTTATCACAAAATCTCTGTATCTCTTGTTAAATTCTCTTTAGTAATAGCAGAAGCAACACTGGACATCCAGACTTTCCACTGAGATTACTTGTACTGAAAAACCACACGATTTCTGTGGAATTCATCAGCTGTATTCAGTGTATCTGGTTTTGTTGTACATACTTAGCATGCATTCTTGCATTAATTGGATCAGGTAACAATAAGTTGTCCAGATGTCTGAAATGAAACCCAGGCACCATATACTGTATTAAGTTAGCTGGTTTGAGAAGTATTTTTCCATTCATTTTTTTCCCACGGAGATTTTAAAAAGTCTTTGTAAAAGAATTATAAGCCATGAACTAAGCCAACCAGCTACAATGTGAATTGCAACATTTTATTTGAAGCAAAAAAGTTTTTGCGTCAATCCAGTCAGTGCAAGACTGTGTACTAAATAGCTTTAGTGAGGGTAAGAACTACAAACCCATGAAGCATTGGCAATGGCAAATCAAAAATAGAGAAATAAAAAACTATTTATTTAAACTTGTTGATTTTAAGTTGAATTTTCTGTACAGCATCATGGGTAATGTATATATATATATATTTTTTACCACAAATCCATCTGTTAAAAAAGAAGTTGAAAAAATGAATGGCTTAACAAAAGCATATAGCATCAATTAACAATGGAATTTGATTATTGCACTCTATATCTATTATCTGTAACAGTTGCAGAATTATTTGTATCTCTGTATATTTGGATGAAACCTTCTCTCCCATGGTCCCATGGGATAGTAAAATGTCCATCATATGCACACATCAGAATCACGTCAGAAGCTGAAAGTTGTGAGTCACCCAGGTAGTTTTCACCAACTGCTTTATGAATACTGTGTATTCGGTCATATTACTCTTTTCACAAACTTATTTTCACCTATATTTTAAAGTATCAGATTTCGGATGCAGCCAGTGACCTATGAAATCCAGCTGATCCATAGTTGACCTATCGGTCAGCCCCGCCCCCCCTTAGTTACTGTTGCTCAAACAAACAGAGCTGCTCTCTCTTTTGCAATGACAGCTGTCAGTGTGAAAACCTTGTCACAAGATGTTCTTGAACAATCGTGGACACAGAAGGACCACCATTCAAGTGAGAATTAAATATGGCATGGAGGGATATATAAATATTAGGGTTTACAGATCACAATGCAAGCCGGAGAAGCTTCATGTTACAGTCGTCACGATCGCGGATGACAACATGAAGGATCAATACATTTCATGTATCGCAGGGTACGATTAAATTAATTTACATTTAACCATTTTAGTATGGAGAGGCACTGAAATGTAGACTAATTCATTTATGTGTTTTTGACCTACACTACATGACGTGAGAACAGTCCCCTATTTAGGTTTGTACGTTAGCATGAACTCACTAACTTCAACATTAGCAAGTTTTAGCCAGAGATACCTTGCTGAAGCACAAGATGACATTAATGTTCTGCTTGAGCACATGAAAACTGTAACTTAATGAGAGTATGACAACCAGAAAATGAACGGTTTTGTCTTCATTGGGATTAGAGTTTTATGCTTACGGACAAGGGCGTAGTTTTGGTTTGAACATTGGGGGGGGGGGGGGGGGGTTGAAGTGGACCCTGGGTCAGGCTCCCTCTTAAGGTTTTTTTATTTGTTTGTTTGCTTAAATGTTTATTTTTGTAAAATGGTGTTTTGTGATATCCACCACACATGCAAAGTTGGTTGATAGCGTAACTGCAATAAAGTAATAGGCTAGTTAACAATTACTTGTTTATATAGGATATATAATGTATTTTATATTATTTAGACACTTAGGCTATAGTTTGACAATGTTCTAATTCAACACGCCGTGGGAAGTCAATCTACCTTAACATTTTCTTATATTGATATTGTTTATTTCTTACTCCTTAACAGTTCATGAGGCTCTTAATGATTTAATCTGCCATCACTGGAATATCTGAAGGCAGGTTTTTCCATCGCTCATCATTAGAACCCATTGGCTCTCGACTTGTACTGGCTCTTATGAAAAAGTAGCCTACCATAGTTCTTAACTGTAGCATCTGTTATAACAAGGCTAGCCTATTAATCATTACCAGGCCAATAATGACTTTTTTATTAATCTATATTGCATTTGTTATGAGAAACAATAGTCTTTAGAAACAATAGCTACAACATGCCACAGTTGTAATATAAATCTTTAGGGAAAAATCTATTCCCTTAACAGATTATCTATTATAAATTCTACAAGTTAGACAAAATTTACCACAATAAATAAGCCTACAGTAAAACGTGATAAATTATAGTAAAGGTGGTCAAGAGTAGTTTAAAAATATTTTAATATTATGTTAGTGCTGGTGCAAGATTGTTTTCTCCTTTTTTCATCAGTCTTTTTAGTTTGTGCCTTTTTTTAAATAATGTTCGACTTACTCCATAGCATTTTAAAGTGGCAGTTTCTCAATAGAATTCAAATAGATCACATATTTTACCATCAGCTTCGCGATAGGAATGGCTCGCGCAAATCTTCTCCCACTTCTCGAGCGCGCTGGTGAACGCGCACAGAGTATAGGGTGATTCGGCGCGCCGCTCGTGCACGATTAAAAGAGTTGCGCTTCAGTCATGTTGTGCTGATAAGCGCTCCGTTCGGTTCTTACATGAAGTTAGCGCTTATAAAAGCGCCGAAGGCGCGAGTCAAATAATTCATAAATGGCCTGATTCTAAGTTTCCATTAACCATGGTATAAATATTGGGGGGGTTGTACTTGCTAGTTATGGTTATTGGGGGGGTTACCCCCCCATCCCCCCCACAAACTACGCCCCTGCTTACGGACATGTTGCTCTGTTTTGTTTGGGTTTAGGAAATACAATATAATAAATTCTATTTTCTGTCCGCTCGAGGTACCTGGAATCAGTGTTACAATTCCCTCAGGCACATGGTTTTTTCTTTTTTCATTTTTATAGCATAAACACCATCAAACTGAGGAAAGCTTTGACTCTTCCAATGTTACTCTATGGCGCTGAAACCTAAAGATGTCCGAGTTCCGCTCCCCGTGCAACCGATACTCAACTGCCATTGGGTTATCTGCGTTCGAGGGGAGGGGCTTACCTATAGGTCAATTGCAGTATGTTTTGGTCTTTAAACACATCATTGTTGTCCAATTATTTTCCTGTACAATACAAGTAAATTGAGGCAAATGCTGAACTATGCAGGACAAAAAACAAAACAATAAAGTATCCCATCAGTAGCCCATAACTTGTACAATATATTCTAAGTTTTGTAAAGCCTACATTAACTTTGTGTGAGGAACAGAATTTGATATTCACTTAAAAATTTCCCATCCACCGTTACTGTCAAATCTCATTAATGTGATTTAAATATGCACATATTAGAATTTGACATCTATTGAATGATTGAGACCAAATCTAATTTGCAATTACTGACTATTTTTTTGGAGCTTGACCAGTCCACTGGTCAACATTCACTTTGTATTGTATGGAAAAGAGCAGGGTGAAAAATCTGAAAGAAAATCATGTAAGTTTGGAATGACATGAAGGTGAGTAAGTGAAAGAATTTTAATCCTTGGATGAGTTAATTCTGTATAAGCCGGCATGCAAGACTATGGCAGCATATAATAATGCAAATCCCTTATGAATGTGAGAGAGAGAGAGAGCAGGAAGATGGCATTTTACTTTGGTTTAATGAATGTTTTCCTGCTTCACTCTTTTGTGTGGAGAAAAACACTTTTGCTCGAGTGTCGCTCTCTCGCTTAACCTCACATCCATTATGCGGCGTTCAAGTGCTGATGTCACAGACGAGTGTGAGTCTGTTTTTCTGAGTACATGCTTAATTACTGTATAGAATGACAGTATATTGCATGTTTTTAATAGTAACGAGGGATTTAAAGCACATTAATGCACAACTCCTGCTGATTTAGGATTAATAGCTCGAGTGAAAAAAAATTATTTTGACCCCTGCTTACTGCCCAATGAAAAGGATTATTAGATGCATTCAAAGCCCTGTAAATCACAATGAAAGGCAATTAGTTGTAAGTATCCTTGATACAAAAAGGAGGCAGTTTTAATTGAAAAAGTTGAGATGACAAAGTGGAGACAAAGTGGAGCCAGAAAGTAGCTGAGTGGCAAGGCCACAATCTCATTGGATGATATGTGGGCGAAGTGGCACTGATTGGCTGGATCAGTCAGAGATAAAGCAGTAACTAAAGTGTCTGACTCTGTTCAAAAATTCATACTCTCGTTATTTATAAGGAATAATACAGAGAAGGCAGTGTGGTTGTATTCTTTCTTTTCAGTCAGAACTGAATCTATCCATAAAAAGTAACCTGACATGTAACCTACAAAAAAGGGCTTGAAAAGCACCAGGAAGTTTATATATATATATATATATATATATATATATATATATATGTGTGTTTCCTTTGCACTCTGTTTATAGGTACTACAGCGCCACCATTCTACAGATGTCTGGAGTACGTGATGACAAGTTGGCCATCTGGCTAGTGACTGTAACAGCATTCACAAATTTCCTGTTTACTCTGCTGGGCGTTTGGTTGGTTGAAAGGGTGGGCAGACGCAGACTTGCGTTGGGAAGCATCTTTGGTAAGATTCTACATACTTGAAGAAGCAGAATATATTCCAGCACATTTATTTTGGGTAACATTTGGGTGCCTTTTTAACTCACTAGTTAGGGGAGCCTGGGGCTAGTTCATATATTTGTAATATACAAACATGAAACGATTGTTTTGGCCAACAGATATTGTTTAAAATGAAAGCAACAAAAAATTATATATACTTAAATTGTACCTTGGACTCAGAAACTGGTTAGACAAATATAGTCCTTGTTGCAACTTCCTGTATGACAACTTGCCCAAGGTTCCACTACTTTTTTGAAATGCTATTCTGAACATTTTGAGATATGCCAAAATATGTTTTTATACATATGAATTTTTGACTCTTTCTGTACAGGTACTGTTTTGAGTCTGTGTATCCTATCTGTTGGCTTCCTCCTGTCAGCCCAGCATTCTCCTCCTGTTACACTACATCTGACGGACCCCACGACACCCAACTCCAGCTGCACAACACATCTGTGAGTATGATTTAATGGGCAGGTTTATCTTCTAGAGCTTCTTGCCAATGGCAATATAAATAATTCATATACACTATATAGGATCTAGTACACTCAGTCGCCATATAGTGACAGCTGTCTTGTTATTTGGTGTCTTGTCATTTAGTACGAATCGAAAGTGACTGTAGAGACAGTCCCCCAGAGCACGCATGAGTTCCTAAATGTGCGAGATTTCCTCTGTCAGCCAGTTGATGGAGTGTCTTGATCAGCATTGCTTTTCTGCAGAAGTTGGTTGACCAAGAGACCAAGTTCACCTAAAAACAAATATTCTGTTATCATTATGACATTCCATACTGTATGACTGTATGAAAATTTTGAAGAGTGACAACTTTTGGTAGAATGGATTACTAAGAGTATTTGCGGCATTTTTCAAATTGTGGATTGGAGTAGAAATAAATTGGCTGCAGAAAGAACGGTGATGTTCGTGTCTAAATATAAAATATATGAGAACTTCTCAAAGGTTTTTTTTTAGGCGTAACTCTAATTATACATTTTTCTCATGTTACACACCACAAGAACTCCTCAAGGGCTGCATGCAAAAAATAACATACAGCATGACCAATGTAGTCCAATTTACAGACAAATTGCTCTTATGAAGCTGTTCTTTTAATGAATCATTCAAAAAGAATCCTTCACCAAATGAACTCATCATATCCTTATTCTGTTTATCTGCCTTACAGTAATGAAACTGATAAGAAGGCCTATCCAGTGTAATAATATGACAGTGAGAAAATGTATTTCAAATTGATGTCTAAAATGTCTAAAAGTGATGGATTATACCTATATTTTACCTCCCTAGACAGGTCTTAGCATGGAAAAGTTTGAGAACCACTGCTATAGTGATCTGGGAGATTCATACTAGAATAAAGTGAATCTCAAGCCTCTATGGGAGATGCCTGAAAATGAGATGCACATGGACACTCAGAGGTTATAGGAACACTTTGGAATTCAATTGTTATTTGTGGACTTTATGAATACTATCAGTCTCCACATCATCAGCACCACCTGCCAGTATAATTGACCCAGGTGGATTTCAGGGGCAATATCATCTACATCTATCATCTTTATCAGACAGGAGAAGAACCTATCAGGGTCCGTGGCTCCCTAACAGAAGCACTCCAAACCACGTTGTAAAGCAGGGGTTTAAACGTTTTACAGACCCAGACACCCCACAGGCTCTAGGCCAATAGGGACCCCCCAATATGAAATATACATATAAACTGCTCCTTGTTCTGCATTAAAAAAAAAAAAATCTCCTCAAAAGTGGCAGTTTCACGATAGGAGTAGTCCTATATAATTCTTGATATTTGGGGGGAAAAGTTATAAATATCATTAATTGTACGAGTCATAACACATGACATTGTACAACCTGAACTGACCTAGCCTTGTAATGAAAAGGTAAAATCTGACATTTTAAGAAATGTATTGACTTTGACACATACAGTAGTCATGAGGGTCTGCATGTCCATCTTTTGTGATTTCTTGCTTTTTGTTTGTTTTCTGCATGTTGGTCACCCCACATGACTTTAATTCGGTGGACGAAAGAGTTTTAAATAGCTTTTTTTTTTTAATAGATTTTAAATAGTGAAGCAGTTTTGTTAAAGGAACTGTTATTAATAACATTGTCTTTTCTAACTTTGACATTTTTTACTTTACCCCCCCCCCCCCCTTTAAAAATAAATAAATAAAATAATTGTAATAGAATCAACACATAAGGATAAAATCATGAAAAATCCCTGCATTTTTGTCATTTTAATCTTTTCACTCTGAAATACATCACATTCTGGAAGTAAAATGGTTAGCAAATGGCGTTTCAGGTTGACTTTAATCTGTGTCTAGTTGAAGTTGAGTCCAGTGGAGAACTATTGCTAGTGTCTATATCAGCACTCTTAATTGTGAGATTATACCGTTTCTAATGGGTTCCTCTTGCTTTAGTCAACAAACAACTTATTGGTCTCCAACCTGAGTGAAAATCAATTTTATGTATAGCTCTGTTGGTGTGTACGCTGCAGCAATAACGGTGTGTGTTAGGGGGTCCAAGCAGCTCGCTGTTCCTTAATGTCACAGTAATTGAGTGTCTGAAGTGTGTAACCTCATAACAATGACACCCCCCTCCCAGTCTGACAGAGCGTGGCCTCTCTCTCCATCCTAATTTACTCTTACACCGTCATCCAGTTCACCGTACACACCACCAAAACAAAGCATGTTTATTTTCCTGCTAATGGATGCGTAATGACTGCACTGTCATCACAGCAGCAAACCAATTTGTGCATAGACTGCCTCAAAAGCCCTTTCAACATCTTTACATAATGTAATACAGTTTTTAATGGACTCACTGTAACTGCCATGCAAGACCCATTGACCAAGACTTCTAAAGATGAATACTGAATACATGTCGATGTATATGTTAATGGAATCATGGTTGTGATTTCATAATAATGCATATTTCTGAGCAATTCATTCACGCAGTTCAAAGCTAACATAAAACGGAAATTGTGTATAATCATAAAATATTACAATGATTGCTGAAGGATCATGTGGCAATGAAGACTTTGCCATCACTGGAATAAAGTATATTTTAAAATGAAAAGAAATAGAAAATAGCTATTTAAAATTGTAATGCCCTGTTCAGAATAATTCAGGTAACACTTATCACAGCATAACACCAAGTCAGTTAAAGGGTTAGTTCACCCAAAAATTAAAATTAGCCTGTGTTTTACTCGCCCTCGGGGCATGCTAGGTGTATATGACTTTCTTCTTTCAGACGAATTCAATCGGAGTCATATTAAAAACTGTCCTGCTATTCCAAGCATTATCAAAGCCTCCTGTAGCAAATCTATGCGGTTTTTTTTTTTTTTTTTTTTTTGTGATTAACTTTTTTTTGTCTTTAGATTGACAAAACAACATCCATTCAAACAAACAAACAAACAGGGAAAGGAGAGCAACAGACATTATGAATAACTTTACAATCTGAAAAGAAAAGTGAAAAAAAAAAAAAAGCTTTATATGGTCATTCCTTTATATAGTCCAAAATGTTGCAAGAGAAACATTGCCATGCATCAATGGTACTAGGTTTAGCCTTGTTAATTTGTGCGGTTATACATTCACAAGTCACAGCGAATCCATATTTCAAATGTAATAAACACTTTTTTTCTCACTTCCGCTATCTGTCGTATGCTACAGGAGGCCTTTATTCACCCCCCGGAGCCGTGTGAGGCACATTTTATTACGCACACGCTTTATTTGATGTCTTGTGGACGGTTCAACAGAAACACCCACCATGTTACGCCCCATCTAGGGGTAAAGGCGCAACATGAAAGAGTACAAGGACACAGAGGAGTTTTGGAAAACAAATGAACAGTAGTTTAATGAGAAGAATGAGGGGTATTTTAGCTTCAGGAGCTGACAATGCCAAATTAACTAACAAAAACCAACTAATTTCTTCCTCTAAATTCCCTAGTTCACAAAAGAAAACAAAATGAAATACAATTACTTACCTAACTCCTTGTCCAAAAACAATCAATAAAAAAAGGTTCCAACAAAAATGGCGTCAGTCTCCCTACCTCCCCAAAGTTACTATATACAATTATGTACAGTGCTTAGCAAACAAGTCCAAGCAGGGGCAATCCAGTATCAAGGTCAAAGAACAGGCGGCAGTCAGTAATACGAACAAATGGCAAAGCAAACTAACAGACAACAATCAATCTCTCTCAGCTCTCAGAACACTCAACTAAGCACACACAGATATTCTCAGTCTTACTAACATGGTTTGTAACTAACTACAAAGTCAAAACAGAGCAAACACAGCGAGCGAGCTCAAGGCTGAAGCAGGAAGTGATGACGGAGTCTTTATAGGCAGCAAGGAATCAGCTGACCAGGCAGGGTGTGGCCAATTAGACTGCAGGAACCAATCGGGCTTCTTCCTGGACAGAAGACACACAAACACTTCCCAAACAAAAGAAAACAGAGAGAAAGAACAGAAGGAACGTAACACACCGACTGCAATGGTAACGCTTGGAATAGCCAAGACAATTTTTAATATAACTCCGATTGGATTCATCTGAAAGAAGAAAGTCATATACACCTAGGATGTGTAAAACACAGGCTAATTTTCGTATTTGGGTGAACTAACCCTTTAAGCTTCAGGGATATCAATTTGACCAGTTAGGAAGCATAAGTGATTGTAAATCAGTTTCACCTGCTTTGGTGCAAATGAAAGTGACAACAGGTGCTCTAGAGAGACAACAACGAGACAAGGTAACAACAAAAGGTAATGGTTTGCAGCTGGTGGCTTTCTTTTTTTCCTGACTGATTTGTCCCTCATTTTGGGTTTTGTTAGGGTTCTTGTCACTACTTGTGCCATGAGGCAATGCCTGCAACCTAATCAGGTTGCACAGAGGAAGTTTGGTGTGACTCCCTGCACAGTTTCAAGAGCACGGAGGAGATACCGAGAGACAGACCGTTACATAGGGTTGCCACCTTCGGCGAGCCAAAATAAGGGACACCCCTTCACGACCCCCAAAAAATAATAATAAAAATAAAACAAAAAAGGACACAAATAATCAGTGAGGAACTCATAGCTCAACAATACACCATGAGAAAACATGCTCATACATATAAATTATTTATTCTTTTTAGTCTTTTTTTTTGACAGTTCTGCAGCTGTTACCTGGATGAGATAATTTTTTATTAATTTGTTTAAATTAGGACTACATTAAATCTAAATAGTTTAGCATTTTTTAAACGTCAAATTGTATATGGCAGATATGCATATATGCCTGGTGGTCTAGTGGTTAGAATTCGGCGCTCTCACCGCTGCGGCCCGGGTCATGGAACGTTCTTTGGGGTAGTCGTGGCCTAATGGTTAGGGAGTCGGGCTTGTAACCTGTAATTGTTCGATTCTCGTGCCGGCAGGAATTGAGGGTGGGGATTGTGAATGATCCCCACTCTCTCCACCTTCGATACCATGACTTAGGTGCCCCTGAGCAAGGCACCGAACCCCAAATTGCTTCCCGGGCGCTGGAGCAAGGCTGCCCACTGCTCCGGGTGTGTGTGCACTTGTTCACTACTCACTGCTGTGTGTGTGCACTTGGATGGGTTAAATGCAGAGCACCATTTCGAGTATGGGTCACCATACTTGACAATACCTCACAACTTAATTTATATATTTATGATTAATATAAATGATAAATTAATAAATAGGGTCTAACATTAATTATAATCTATTAATTCTTCTGTATAATAATGTCTAACAATATAATAATTATGTCTATCAAGCTCTAACAGACCATCCAAATTTTAATAAAACGATAGAGTTATGTCTTTAGAAGCACAGATGTGTCTGTCACTTTAAAGGTATGGTTCACCCAAAAATGAAAATTCTGTCATAATTTACTCAGGTTGTTCAAAACCTGCAAGTTCTTTCTTCTGTAGAACACAAAAAAAGATACTTTGAAGAATGTGAGTAACTAAACAGCTGCTGGTCCTCAGTAACTTCAAAAAATACTATTGACTAAATAACTGTTTGGTTACCCCCATACTTCAAAGTATTTTCTTTTATGTTCAACAAAAGAAAGGAATTATTACAGGTTTGGAACAGCTTGTGAGAGTGTAAACAATGACAAAATTTTCATTTCTGGTTGAACTATCCCTTTAAGTCAGACAGTCCACCGCAAAAGCTTCTCTGCAAACTGCGCGTTCATCATTAGTTACAGCAGGACAGACGCACTGATAACTGTCCCGTTCAGCTCTACATCTCGAGAGTCTTGTGTTCAAAGGGCGGACGTCCGGCGACTCCATCATCGCCATGGAAACAAAGATGCCAAGATGAGCTTCTCTTCTTATGAAATTGATTTCATTATAATTTATATTAGCATTATAAATGTTGCAAAACACTTATTTGTTGATTCAGCTTGTTGGCCTTTGTAAAATACGGGACGCATCATTTTACCTTTAAATACGGGACGATTCCGTGTTTTAAGGGACGGGTGGCAACCCTACCGTTACATAAGCAGAGCTGGACAGGGCCATAGAAGGGCAACAACCCAGTAGTAGAACCAGTACCTGCTCTATTGTGCAAGGAAGAACAGGAGGAGCACTGCCAGAGCCCTCAAAATGGCTTTCAGTAGACTACTGGTATGCTGACCAAACTGACTCCATGAGGGTGGCATGAGGGCCTGGCTTCCTTCTAGGACATGTGCTCACAGACCCGATACTATGTAGATTGATACTGGAATTGGCAGGTCCTCCCATTCTCTTGCGAATGAGAGCAGGTTCCCACTGAGCACATGTGACAGACATGAAAAAGTCTAGAGTCTGCCTGCAACATCATCCAGCATGACCGTTTTGGCAGTGGGCCAGTGGTGGTCTGGGGAGGAATATATTTGGGGGGTTGCACAGATCTCCGTGTCCTAGCCAATGGTACCCTTACTGCTATTAGGTACCAGGATGAAATTCTCAGAGCCACTGTCAGACCTTGTGCTAGTATAGTGGGCCCTGGGTTCCTCCTGGTACATTACAATGCCTGGCCTCATATGGCCAGAATGTGCAGGCAGTTTCTAGTTGACGAAGGCACTTATGTTACTGACTGGCCCTCACATTGTCCAGGTCCAAATGCAAAAGAGAACCTCTGAAATGTTATCGGAGCACCTGAACCCACAAAGTAACATCACAGACTGTCCAGGAGCTCAATGTTGCCCTGATCCAGGTCTGGTAGGAGATCCCCCAGGGCACCATCCTCCATCTCATCAGGAGCATGCATAGACATTGTTGAGAATACTTAAAGGCACGTGAGGGCCATACACACTTTTGACTTTTTGGCTTCCACAGACCATTATCAACGACTTACACAATGTATATAAATAAATAAATATTTCTAACTTGAATATTTTGTTTATCAAGATCCAATGTGTGATTTAAGTGTTTTTGAGCAGTATATTTCACAGCATTTTAAATGTATTTTTGATCAAATGCATCCATGGTAAACATAAGAAAAGTCTTTCAAAAAGTATAATAAATATCTGTAGATTTCACTAGATCAAATAGAATATCTTTCATTAGATTTCATTTCCGTATGTTTAATGTATTTAATGCTTAATGTATTTCTGAGTGAAACATGATTATTAACAAGAAAGATTGCTGTAAGTCCCACTGTGCAATGTTATCCATCAGTTGATTGAATTGTGAAAATATGACAGGTGGTTTGACGAAAATAAAAGTTGTTCCAGCGTGTGGAGCAAATTATGTTTTGATGAAAGATTATGAATGCAATTAACTTTTTTTTGTTTGTTTGTTTAGAATAATGTGCAATGATGAGTCATGCATATAAGGAATTCTAGAAATATGTATTAAGACTGTACATGTAGTCCATTTTGATTTATGTTGACTTAAGAGAAGAAGAATTCAAGGTCAGTTGGTTGGGTTTTAGTTTTTAAGTAATTTGTCTTGCTTTCACATTACTTTGTGTTTCAGGTCATGCGAGCCCTGTATGTTGGACCCTAGCTGTGGTTACTGTTATCAGGAAAACAGCACTGCTGTGTTTGCCTCCTCCTGTGTGCCCGTCAATCCGGCCTCCACTGAGAGAGCAGCGTGGGGCAAGTGAGTCACCACTGAAACAGAGACTCTGTATGCGCAAGCACTTGAGCTGTTCTGTGTATATTTAGGCATATTATGTGTTTTTATTCATTCTGCGGTACATTACAATGTTATCGAATACTCGCCAGATGTAAAATCTAAAATACAATTTGTTGTCATGTCCTTCAATAAGTGGTATTTCCCTACGTGTATTTAATATTTTTAACACATTTTGTTTCTAACACATTTAAGTTTGTTCATTGTGACATTACTGTATGATATTAGATGTGATTGATCCTGTGGTACGTTTTAATTCTACATTTTTTTTAAAAAAAAAATCGAAAAATTGAAATATATGGTAAACATTTTGATATTTATTAATTTACCTTATAAAATTCATTGTGTGTTTGTTTCAACTCGAACAGGTGCTCCAACTCCACACATATGCCAGATAGTGGTATATGGGCTTATAATTTTTGCCCAACATCTTATTCATGGGTTGTGCTCCTGGGACTAGTGCTCTATCTCGCATTTTTTGCCCCAGGTAAGATGATCATAACTATTTGTAATTAATAAAATCAAATATCATAGCAGTGCAATCCATCACCATTGTGCCACTCAGCAAGACATAACCAGGTTGCTCTGAGGGAATTATTCCTGTAATATATTCATGGTGACATTGCGTTGCGGTAATTTAAATCACTTTCACCTCTTGACAGGAATGGGACCGATGCCATGGACAGTTAATTCTGAAATCTACCCTCTTTGGGCCAGAAGCACAGGCAATGCTTGTTCGGCCGGAGTGAACTGGACTTTCAATGTGCTGGTGTCTCTAACGTTCCTCCACATGGCCCAGTACCTGACTTACTACGGTAATGCTCTAATTAGTGGAGCGACAGCAGTCATGAACATGACCTTTTTGTCAGCATCAATACGGTATTTGATCTCTCAACATCAAGAGTATACTGCGCATAAAGGCATTGTAGAACTAATTATGTCTATGACTCAGTATTACTTTCCTCTGGAAGTCAACAACTCCCTGTGCAAATTAATATTCTAAATACACTTTCCTCATCACTGCACATTACTGAAAAATAATTACTTGCTTTGCACTTAAACCAACTTTTACAACTTTTCTTTCCCCTGATGACATCATCTAGGCCATTCAGGCCAGTGGATAATGTTAGTTTTATGTTGAGGCCATTGATAATATTGGCAGAGCTACTACAATTCGGACTAGGCGAGCAAAAAAATCATATATTTCAGTCTTGTATAGTTTTGTTATTTTTAGCGATTATTAAATTTGTACCCATTTATTAACCAATATCTCTTTGTCATTTCCAAGGTGTATTTTTCCTGTATTCCAGTTTGGCCCTAACTGGCTTCTTTTTCATTTATGGCTGCCTGCCTGAGACTAAGGGAAGGCGGCTAGAAGAGATTGAGTCCTTGTTTGAAAACCGGCTTTGCTCATGCGGGATCTCGGATTCTGATGAGGATCGGCAGGTGGAATACATCCGGGTTAAAGGGTCAAACTACCACCTATCGGACAACGACGCGTCAGATGTCGAGTAACTTGTGTGAAACCTCTGGGTTGGTAAACAGGGATGAGAAGGTATCGATTGAGCCTCATTCAACCCTGACGTCAGGCCCGCCCACTGTATCGGTCAGGTTGAGCCTCTCTTCAACGCGACGGCAAGAACAGGGTTGTAGAGCACACACAAACAAACACGCAGTGCCAAGTCAGCTTTTATAATATCGTCAGTATGTTTTTGCGTCACAGTACTTGCAGATCTACTGGCTCATTTCTCCACTGTCAGATGAATATCCTCTGCTTATTTATGTAAAATGAGATGTTAGCTGTAAATTCAATAATATATATGCAGAAGGATAGTATTTTTTTCTTAATGTCATGTCTAAGTGTGAACTCAATGCAAATTTTATATTTGAAAATAACACTTATACACACAAAGAAAAATATAAGCTACACTACCAGTCAAAAGTTTGGACGCACCTACTCATCATTTAATAGTATTTTTCACAGTGAAGTCATTAAAATATGAAATATCATTAGTGGAATTATGCAGAGATAAAAAAAAAATTTAACAAATAGCAACCCATTGCCGATATTACAGCTTTGCACGCTTTTGGCATTTAAGTGTGTCTAAATTTTTTTTATTAGTAGTCTACATATAATCCCAACCAACTGCTTTAAGTGATTTGAAGTAACTCCCTAAATATTAACAAAAATGAAACACAAGTGAATAAACGTCATTTTCATGTCTCATTAAAATCTTCGAGGCTTTGAAAATGTGTAGCAAATCACATTGCTTGTTTGTAATATGCGATCACTGTCTAGTTTTTGAAGTACAGTAGTTTATTTTGTCATTTGAACCTTCATGTTTGTAGAATTAAAGATTATTGACACAAAATGTCTTATGTAGCTTTCTGGAGTTCCCTGTGATAGTGTAGTGTGGCCTTATAAAATATTTCACAATTTTGACTTAAGTTTTGACATCATTATTGTGTTGTTAAGACTCATTTCTTTTAAAATTTTGGTCACACTTTATTTTAAAGTCCAGATTTTGCTATTAACAAACCATTAACTACAACTTTTGCCTCAATAAACTCCTAATTTGCTGCTTATTAATAGTTAGTAAGATAGTTGTTAAGTTTAGGTTTAGGTAGAGTAGGATTAGGAATGTAGAATATGGTAGAATATGTGCTTTATAAGTACTAATAAACAGACAATATGTTAATAATAGGCATGCTAATAAGCAACTAGTTAATAGTGAGAATTGCTCCCTATACTAAAGTGTTACCAAAATTTTAATTATTTGCTTTTAAATGTAATTTAAATGTTTACATTTTAAATTTTATTTTTTTCTTAGCATTTTAATTTGTCTTCCTTATAGCCTAGTGTACAAAAGTCATCGCATTGGTTTTGTCCATGGAACAGTGTAGGGTAACCGTTTTGACAAGTACATTGTAATATCCAATATTCTGTTGTGCTGCTTTTGTAAGTATACAAATAGACAAATACACATCCAAGGTGTGCTAAACCGACCTGAAAATCTCTATGTTGTGGTTGTACCTTTATCAAAACCAAGTTGATGGCTCTTGTGAAAGCAACCAATAATGTCGACTCAAGTTCCTGTTTAAAGGATTCACTCTGTTCGGTGATAAATAATTGTGCACATCAGGCCTTGTGTATTGTGTGTTTTGTTCAGATACATGATTATGTGTAATTTGATATATTCCATTGGATAAAACTTAATTTGGTTGAGAGAAGCACAAATGAAATTGGCACAGTGTTTGGCATTATATCAGTTTAGATTTTAAAGGAATAGTTCAGCCACAAATGGACCTCGGTCATCCTTTACTCACCATCAAGTCGTTCCAAACATGTATGACTTTTTGTACTCTGTGGAACATAAATGGAGAGGTTCTGAAGAATATTCAAGCTGCCATTTTACATATAATAAAAGCATGTAACCAGGGGAAGGCAATCTCCAAAAAGGACAACAAAAATCTCAAATTTTTGGATGAACTATTCCTTTAAGACACCAATTGAGTCTGTAACATAAAACATATTGCTTCAACTAGAGTCTGAATAGAGACATTAGAAAAGTCAATGAGTTTCAGTCTACATGTATGATGTAATTTAGAGGTTTATTGAGCAGTTTCATGTGTACCAGTATTTGAATTTTAGATTGTACTTGGGAGGTGCTCCAACATGGACAGCCATTTGTGTTATTACCAATGAACACATCTGTTTTAAGTGTATGGATGTATTTTTTTGTTTTTGTATGTGAAACAAAATGCAGCATTTATACTGTTGATGGAAACTAGTGAGGACAAATGTTGTGTTGTACAGTATTTGATTACTGTTGCTGTAAATGTTTTGCTAGATTTATATTCTATGAAACTAAATATATGAACTTTGAAAACTTGAATATGTACTTGGAGATAATAATAAAGCTATATAACATACAGTATTGTTTTTCATCAAATCTGAAGTGAGGTAACAATCAGTTCTTTCAAAATGTAATTCTGCTTACTGTCTAATCCTTTCTATGCGTCAACGTCAGCAACATCTTGAAGTTTTTTTTTTCATTTCTGTAGAAACCCAGTTCACACCTTTCTCTGCTGTGAAGTTCTTCATCTCTTCATCTCTTTCACAAATTCTCCGGCACGTCCTTGACAGGGTTTCGCACCACATTTCCCAACCGAGGGTAGTCACACTTGTCTGTTTTCTTCCTGCTTTCCTCTTTTTTCTGTTCTGGAGTAAACAAAGGACATAAACATACTATTTCAAGGCTACATTCATTATATCAAAAATAATGTAACACAGTAATACTGTGAAATATTACTGCAATTTTACATAACTGTTTTCCATTTTAATATACTTTACAATGTATTTTATCTCTGTAATGGCAAAGCCATGTGCCATTTTTATTATTATTATTAACATTAAGTAGTGCTGCTTAATACTTTTTGGAAACAGTAGTACATTTTTTTCAGGATTCTTTGAGGAGTAGAAAGTTCAAAAGAACAGCATTTATTGTAACATTATGAATGGCTTTACTGTTACTTTTGATCAGTTTAAAGTATTAATTTCTTTCAAAAATAGTAAAATGTTACTGAACCCAATCTACTTGCTGAAATCTACCCCTCCTCGCCACATCAACATGCACTGCATCATGGTTTGATCTCAGTGACACCAAACACCAATTTTGCTCATATTGTAACCAAACACAATGTGCCATGCTGAAATATACTTCTACTCAAATATTGTACAACTTCAGTTGTATGCACTAATTTTGTCAAGCTTTGTTGTCCTATTTGTATTGAAAAGAACAGCAAATGTTCATTTTTGGGTGAAGTATTCCTTTAAGAAGATCCATGTTGCTCAGAAACATTTGGAAAATGTGTTCTGTAAGGTTTCACAGTGGGTTAGTTATTTATACCTGAGGCTTTGCAAAAAGGATGTTTTGAAGCTGACGTCAGAACCCTTTTCATGCTCTTCTGACTATGAAGTTTGCGGAAGGAGAAGCCCATTTGTGATTTTGGATGTCTCTGTGCCTGCTGGTTTGTTGCTGATGCCCCCGAGGGCATGTTTCCTGTTTTTTTGTGACCATGTTTTGGAGAAGTATGTGCAGTTGGATTAAGCAACTGATTAAAATTTGAATACTGCCACCTTGTGGTGAAGGCACTGGATTTCTGATTAGCAGAGGGGAAAGGGACAGAGTTGCTGTGATGAATAAGTGAGCACTGAACTGAGACATCTCGGTAAAATAAAGCTCCTGTTTGTGTCCCTGTTTCCAAGGTTATTGGGAAAGTTCCATCATGCCTTTGTGCTTCTGTCTGCAGATGAGAAAAACAAACAGATATTCCTCATGTTTTTGTCCACAATTCACTTGTTTTAGGCTCCCAGGTGAAAAACAAGTGCACTTCTTTAATGTACTTAAAGTGCTCTATTTTCACACACTAATTTTGTACTTAATATACTAAAAGCGATTCTTTAATACTTCTTAAGATAAACTTAAGATCATCTAAGTGTACTCCACTGTGCTATTTTGAGACACCGTGAATATGAACTAAAATGCACTTTTAACATTCTATCTTTGCATTTAAAAAATGTATTTAGTTACCACTTGTAGCACACTTTTCAGTGTACTAGTGTATGAAAGATGGGTTCAAGTGTGCTACAAGTAGTAATTAAATTCACTTTTTAAATGCATACACTTAAGTACATTATGAAAGTGCATTTGTTTTTCACCTGGACTGTCTCAAACTCTGGATTTTACCTCACTTTGACCATCACAGTTAGATTTTGCCTCCTGTTGGCAGGATGGAGCTTGTGAAGGCGTTTCTGTTAAACTGTCCACCGATAAGCAAAAGTGTTTTGCCTTGACACTCTCTTCAGAATGCCACAGCTGTTTCTTTGGGCAGGCACACTGTAGACACTGGTCATTCTTTTCTTTCTGTCCCACAAGAGAGAATTTCATAGTCATAAAGAAATGATTTCATGGATTAAATTTCACAAGAACATTTCCAGAATCAAAAGGTAATATATATATATATATATGTATGTAAGGGATAATCAACGGCTAGCTGTGCATTAAACTATTTGAATGCATGACGTGGTGGCGAAGAACACCCCTCCGCGAAGTGCATTCAAATCTTTTAATGCACAGCTAGCCGTTGATTATCCTGTTTATGCCATGGTTATTTGCCAGCATTCACATAATAAAGATGTTAATAATATTTCCGCTGCAATATTTGACCGGAATGATAAAAAATGACGGTTATTTTTGTCTGTATTACTATTCAACTGTAGCTGTATGTTACTATGGTTACCAATGTTTATAAGAAGCGCATTAATATAGAACGTGATTAAACTGACCTGGAACTTCCTGTGCAGTTAAATGAATTTAATCAACACCTTCCAGTAGGCCTGTCACGATAACAACTTTTTGTTGTGCGATATATTGCCCCAGAAATAATTGCGATAAGCGCTATTATTGTCATTTTAAAGACCATTTTATGTCACTGAATATATAATCATAATGTAACAGCATAATAATGCAAGAAGGTCTACACACTTCCAAATGCCAACAAACATTTAATTCTAAAGAATATTTAGATCATGGAAATTAAGTATCAAAATATTAGATACCTTTAAAAACTTGAATAAATATTAAATAAATATTTAACAAAAAGTGCAAAGTAACAAGTAGAAAAAAAGAAAAATGCACAAAGAGAGATTTTTCCATCTACAGATTTTTCCCTGACCTTCTTTTCTCTGTAAATTAAGGGTGCACACTATTGCTGAAAAACACAATCACTACAAAGGCACAGACTCCTAAACGAGGCCATATCTGCAGATTAAACTTTTTTTGTAGAAGCAGTTTTTAAATTTGAACTAGCAACACCACGTTATGTACGAGAAGCTGCAAAAGACACAGGCGCAAGTGGAATGTACAAAACATGGTGACATTTATTTTTAAGTAAATATAATGGGCGATATAGTGTCACCAAAAATTATTGAGGTCATGTACATATATTGAGCGATAAGTCGATATATTGACTATTGCGACAAGCCTACCTGCCAGCAAATCAAAATCAAGTATTCAAACAGACCATGGCATAAGACCATTTTTGCATTGATTTTGAAAATTTCAGGGGATCATAAAGCTATGAAAGTCAAGGTTTTATTGTATTGTTTTTAAAGAAAGAGTAATTTCTTATTTCTTTCACATGATGTGTGTATCATATCATGTATATGTATCAATATCATATATCACATTTTAAAGTGAAAGATGTGTAATGTAATAATCTTTCAATGAAAGAAGTGAAATACTGTATGCATCCACTGAAATGCTTTTAGGAACAAAGCCAAACACTTTCATTATGTTAGATGTGTTCATTCTTCACGCACTATATACTAGGAGAGATTACAGAAACCAATTTCATTATTACAGTGATTAGGATTATTCAAATTACAGGACAGTTTTTATGTCTTACGTCATCTGAGCTGAGATGAACTCCTCTTGGAGATTTACCAACATCCACAAAGACACTGCTACCATCAGCACCTGCTGAAACACAATAAAACTTATTGTTCTGAGTAAGCGCCATTAAAATGATACTTTATAAATAACAATACCAGAACACTTACATGCGTTGCTGTCAGTACATACAGATTCCTGAAGAAGAAGAAAAATGAGAAGGTCAAAACACAAGCCAAATTGGCATCTAAAAACAAGTTTATTAGAAATCTACTGAAGCTTATGTCTATGTTGCTTTTAACCACAAGAGGGTAGTATTTGTAAACAATAAATCTACTAAAGTTAATCAGCAATTTTACCAACAAAACTTTGTGTGTGTGTGTGTGTGTGTGTGTGTGTGTGTGTGTGTATGTGTACACACAAGTGTATACCTGTGTTGAGAGGAGGCCATTACTGTCCATGTTTTGTGATCTGTCACAAGAATTCATCGAGTCGAGCACTAAAAGAAATGAAAATTATAAAGAACATATATAATATACAATGTATTAAAGTAGTGACTGTACTCTGGACTGAGTGCTAATGGAGCCTTGGAAAGATTATTAACTGAGTAAGTCAATCAATCATTGCATATAATACTGGAAAGTTGTGACTCTACGGGTTTTCATTTCTATTTTTATACAGAGCATTATCTTATTGTGCTATCTTATGTGCTAGAAGATACAGTATATTATTACCTTTATAATCTAAGTTCTTAAAATCTATGAACAGTGGCTCCTCCGGTTCTTCAGTGCTCTTCAAAGAGTTAAGTGGATATAAAACTGAGGCCTCTGAATGCTCTCTCCTCTCTGGGCTACAACAAAATGTGATAATTCCATGTTAAAAGCACTTTCCCATGTCTATTCTCTTTTATTGGCATACTGCATTGGGATATAGTAATATCATTGTACTCACTTTGGTAATGTGCCCTCAAACTGATTTCCAGCTGCTGAGATGTTGTGTGACACATCTTGCATGAGAGCTTCATCTGGCCACAGATTAGCCAGCTTTGTTGGTTGAGAGAATGAGACAAACTGAAAAGAGACATAAACTATAACAATTTGGGTTACTTAGTTGTGTAGCAAAAACTGTGGATTTTAAATTATCACACCTGAGGAGTATTCATCATATTGTTAAGATTTTCCAGAATTGGCAGAGAAGAGGATATGTGTGGGGCAGGTTTGGGTTGGATTGGATCTGAAGAGCCAGAGGATGTTGAGGGTGGTTGTGGTTGATTTTCTGAGCCACTGGCATCAGACAGGTTTGATTCAAGCAAAGGAGACAGCTAAGGATGAAGAAACCATTATTAAATCCTGTATGATAAAAACTTATGAATTCTACAAATGTTATTACTGCTAAATTTATATTATGTCAGTGGTTACTAAATAAAATACTGGTGAATGATCTTATGGTAGTGACTATTTTAGTCATTCTTACCGGTGTGAACTTGAATTCTTCAGAGAGACGATGTTTTCTGACTTTATAACCAGGCGTATCAATACTGTTGAAACAAACACGCAATATCTGTAGATGAAATAATTTGGAAATATAGCCTAGAAGGAATAACAAAGCTTCTTGAAACATACCAGTACTGTGGCTGACTGGTAACTAGGTTCAGGTTTGAAGGAGAACAAGGGCTCATTGGTAACTCTGAGGGTTCTTTCAAAGCTCTTTTGGTTCTTTTCACACCAGTCAAAAGGTTTGTTTTTGGCTTGTCTAGAAGACAAATGATAACATGATTCTACGAATTAGCTTAATTAAAAGGCCATAAATGAATGTTTGTGTTGTGTTCATTTATAAGTGCACCATCACTGTACCTGTTTGCTCTTTCTTTGATGAAATCTGGTTGACTATGAATAATGTCAGCAGATCCATATTGTCAGGGTTGTATCCTTTGGGTGAGTCCACAATATTTGACTTTCGTTTCATCCTTTGCTTTTGAAAAAACGCCTTGAGTTGGAACAGAGAATTACAAGAGCACAGGTTTAAGATACAATAACACACTAAAACGCTAAGTTAACCCTAACCACCTGTGACCACAGTCCAATCCCTATCAATTAATGCAACTAAATTCATTTAACTGTAGTTAATATTTGTATTTACAATAAAGTTATCGTTCAGATGTACTATTAAGAATGTGTATCTTAGTTACTAAAAAGAGTGTAAAGTCTCAAACAGTTGGTTTGGAGAGTGAAAAAATACTTACTCTCTGTTTTGTTGTGTCTTCTTTGCTTTTCATATACCTGTTCCTGGTTGGATCAGACAAGGCGCCATATACATATATAAACTTAATTAATTTATATCAAGTGATTTTGACATCTCTGCTTTGACCTCCATGAAATGTTAATTTTACAGCCAAGTAATGATATAAAGTCAGTTATAATTAGCAAGTTTCAAAAAAGTTAGCAGGTTAGCACAAACCTAGATCCTCCGACCCAGTTCATGTTGCCCTCAGTTTAGGCGGTTTTTTTTGTTGTTGTTGTTGTTTTTGAAATTCACCCACCGACTCTCTTTCGTTACAGATAACTAAATACTAACAGCGTAAAAATTGTAACTTTTCAGGTTATGATGCTTTTAGGCCAATGTTAGAAGCAGCAACCGATCAGAAACAAGGTAAATATCATGAATCGATAACTGCGCGAGCGTGCTGCTCAATCTTGAGAACTTCGCTGAAGCTATGACGTCTCAACCATAAACTGCATGATAACAGGTCTCAGCGATTCTTTTATTTATTTATTTTTTCTAATTTTAAGATCTCAGTTTAGAAGCTGAATTAATTTTATGAAATCATCAATTAATAATGTAACTGGAAAAATAAATAAATAAATAAATAAAAATAACCGGAACGACGCAGTAAAGTTGTTAGCCCGTGTGTGTTTCAGATTTTAGATTTTATTATAAATAATATTATTGACAAAGCACATCATAAAATTTGACAATTACAAGAAAATCATATAATGATGATAGCTATAAAATATATTTTATAATACATGTATATAATATACATAATTACATATTATTATAATTATAATAGTTATAATTATATTAATATAATTATAATTAATATAATATGTTAATATAATATATTTTATTTGAAAAAGTAATTTTTATTTAAAAACCAATATTCGTTTTGACATTGACTCTCTCTCTCTCTCTCTCTCTCTCTCTCTCTCTCTCTCTCTCTATAAAACTTGTTGCATTGCATAACAAGAACGTTAACACAACATACATATATAGAGGATCACAGTCAACTATTACAGCATCAAAGGAACAAAGAAAGAAGAAAACAACTACTACAGGGGATAACTTGCAAGAAACTTCCATAAGAAAAGGATTAAAAAAATTCTATACATTCTTTTTTTATTTTATTTTTTTATTTCTTATATCTTTTAAAGCTTCAATGTAATTCTCAAGTTCAATTTTAAAGAATGTAATGTTACAGCTATAGCGATGGATCAGACCATTCTGTTATATTTAAATACGTCAAGTGCGGCAACCAATCAGCGTGGAGTGGGGGCGTAACCAGAAAAGCCCAAATGACGGAAACGTCTTACCTAGCGGTGCAGTTTCAACCTAACAGCACCATGAATTATATGTATATATTCGCTGTTTAAGACATTGAGTGACCCTATGGATGTAATTTGGAACAAACTGAAGATTGCAAACTACTTATTTTTGTAAAAGCAGGATTAAAAAAATGAGCAACATCCTCCATGCAGCATCAAAAGTGAGATGGAATCAGAGCACTGCGGCGAAGAAAGCGCTGTTCCTGGCGGCCGCCGCATACGGAGCGAAGACGCTTTACCCCTTCATCTGCAAACAAATAAATCAACGGAAAACAACCACGAAAAACACGTCTGCACCGGGACATGAGAATGGATTGATATCTGATCCTAAAGCTACACCAGAAACTGCCTCTAGCCTCAGTAAATCACCCGGTGTCAATGCGGAATTCTTCAAGCAGATTCTTGAACTGGTTAAAATCGTATTCCCGAGGTTTGTAACTAAAGAACTGGGTTTACTATGTTTACATTCAGTAGCTCTGGTTTCACGGACGTTTCTGTCTATTTATGTGGCAGGTTTGGATGGTAAAATAGTGAAAACGATCGTAGAGAAGCAGCCGCGGAGCTTCATGATCAAACTGATGAAATGGCTTCTGATCGCCATCCCGGCCACATTTGTCAACAGCGCGATCCGTTATCTGGAGTGCAAGCTCGCGCTCGCGTTCCGCACGCGTTTGGTGGATCATGCATATAAAACGTATTTCACCAATCAGACCTATTATAAGGTCAGCAATATGGACGGGAGGCTGGCGAACCCGGACCAGTCTCTAACCGAGGATGTGATGATGTTCTCGCAGTCCATTGCGCATCTGTACTCAAACCTCACTAAACCCATCCTGGACGTGATACTGACTTCGTATACTTTAATACAGACTGCGAGATCTCGCGGTGCGAACGCAACCGGTCCGACTCTGTTAGCGGGTCTGGTGGTGTTCGCCACGGCGAAGGTTCTGCGCGCCTGCTCGCCGAGGTTCGGTAAGCTGGTGGCGGAGGAGGCGCACAGGAAGGGCTACTTGCGTTATGTGCACTCCAGAATCATAGCCAATGCAGAGGAGATCGCCTTCTATAGGGGGCACACGGTGAGGAAACGCATAATGCACATGTGCATGTATAAAAATCAATATAACATTAGTCTGGGGGGCATAAGGGGAGGAAATGCATCAATAATGTAGTGCCAATGTGATTGCTTATTAAATTACAGATTACTTTTAAACGTGTCAGACACAGTGTGCACATGTGCATAGGCCTACATATATAAAAAAATGTTACAAAAATGCAAAGGAAGTCACATTTTATAGGGACATATTGTGAGGAAGTACATGTGACCCTGGACCACAAAACCAGTAGTAAGGTTCTTTTTTTTTTCTTTTTTTTGTGAGATTTATACATCATGAATGAATAAGCTTTCTGTTGATGTGTGGTTTGTTATTATAGGACAATATCTGGCTGAGATACAACTATTTGAAAATCTGGAATCTGAGGGTGCAAAAAAAAAAAAAAAAAATCTAAATATTGAGAAATTCTCCTTTAAAGTTGTCCAAATGAAGTTCTTAACAATGCATATTACTAATCAAAAAATAAGTTTTGATATATATTTACGGTACAACATTTACAAAATATCTTCATGGAACATGATCTTTACTCAATATCCTAATGATTTTTGGCATAAAAGAAAAATCGATCATTTTGACCCATACAATGTATTGTTGAGTATTGCTTATGACTGGATGTTTAACTACAAAGAGGTTTGTCAAGGCAAGTGTTAGTTAATGTATTTTGACAAAACTTTTTTGAAAGCCTTGTTGTGATAGTTAGACAGAAATAGATAGTAAATTCTTTTTTTTTTTTGCCATATAGGCTACAATCTTCACGTATGTACCTTATATACAATCATATACAGTACACACATGCCCTTTCCCTGTCGCATAGCCTAGATAATATGAACTGAATACCCTATACATTAAACACCGTAAAAAAGAGGTTACCATAAAATAGGTATTTCTGTTTGATTTTTTTTTTTTACGAGTTAATTGCAATGCTAGCTACCATTTTTCAGTGTAAATACTGCAAAGTCTGTAGTCATGCATAAGAAGGCCTATATATTCTGTGTTTGTATACTGTAATCAAACTTTTTACAATTCTGTTTAATCTGATTAATTTCTGATTTCCATAACTAGCCATTTAATTCTGAAGTCTCTCAATCGTTGGTATATTTAAACTGTTCTCATGTGGCAGGTGGAGATGAGGCAGCTGCAGAAGTGTTATAGTACCCTGGCAGAGCAGATGAACCTCATTCTATCAAAACGTCTGTGGTACATCATGATTGAACAGTTCCTCATGAAGTACGTCTGGAGTGGAAGTGGCCTGGTTATGGTGGCAGTGCCCATTATCACTGCCACTGGCTTTGCTGACAACGGTATGTGGAAGTGTAGTTTGTGTAACTACTGTATATATATATACAAACTCATTGCAATTTCTGTGTTGAGCCTTATTTTAAATGATGTTCCAGTGCTTCTATTTTAGAAATATAGGTCATAGGGTAGTATTTGCCTAAATATGCCATGTTTCATATTCATTTGTTTCTCAAGAGCTGGCTGACGGTCAGACACAAGTGTTGGTGAGTGAAAGAACAGAGGCCTTTACAACAGCTCGCAATCTACTGGCCTCAGGGGCTGATGCCATTGAAAGGATCATGTCTTCTTATAAAGAGGTAAAATATTAAACGTGCTCTTCTTTCTTGACATTTTATTTTAAAAGGAAATAAATGCTATTTTAAGAACTGTGTAAAACTGTATGTTTTTGAAAGAAGACTCTTATGTTCCCCAAGGCTGCATTTTTCTGTAATTTAATTACAGCTACTTCTGATGTAATTATGTTAAACGCTGTATAAACTATTGAACATTTCTGTATAAAACAATAGCGGATTTAACATCAAAATAGAACATGTCATTTCAAAAATAATATTCGCAATTGTATATTATTTATTTTAAAGATTAAAAGAGCAGTTTCATGCCTATCCTTGTATTGTTCAAATGGTCAAGGTTTATAATAAGTATTGCAATACTTTTTAGAGTAATTAGTATAGTAATCTAATTGCACAGTAACCAGTAGCTAGTAATGAATCATTTTTTATAGTAACCTACTCAACACTGGCCATTACACCGCGCACACATGCGCACACACATACACACACACACACACACACACACACACACACACATATATATATATATATATATATATATATGTGTGTGTGTATAAATATATATATATATATATATATATATATATATATATATATATATATATATATATAGTGCCATGCGAAAGTTTGGGAACCCCTTGCAGAATCTGTGAAAATGTGAATAATTTTAACAAAATAAGAGAGATCATACAGAATGCATATTTTTTATTTAGTACTGTCCTGAGTAACCCTTAATGAAAAATAAGTTTATTCAAGTGTGCTATTAGTATACATCTTTTAAGCCAAAAAAAAAAGGAAAGTATACTTTTAGTCTACTTTTTATGTACTTCTCAGAAATAAACTTAATGACATTTAAGTATACTTGACATACTTAGAAAAAATCTAAAAATATTTGAGCTATACTTGTGCTCCTAGAATCCGTGTTTTCATTGTTATACTGTAGGGGGCGCTAGTACACATCTTCTGTATAGAATTTCCAAAAAAAAAAACAAGTGAAGAAGAAACCAAAACAACAGATGCTTCCACATGTAATCTATCAGACATAAAACAGCATCAAAACTGTGTAACGTTATGGAATAAAATGTCACCAATGAAGAGGTAATAATGACTTTCAAGCTTTGGGGTGTTGATCAAGTCCATCTACATTTTGATTATCATTCTGAATCCAATTCATCATAGTGTTTTTTCAGCTTTTTGTTCAAAATGTTGTTTATTTCTTTATTTTTTTATTCATGAAACTTACCCACATTCAAGTGTTTAAAAAAAGAATGCATGAAGCTAGAATAAAATGTTTTTGTTTACAAGCAGATATCCTGTTCTTTCTTTTGATCTTTTGTATGTTCAGATATTCATATAACAAAATATATACAAATTAATACCTAAATAGGGACATAGTAGCATACTTAAAGTATGACTAAAGTTCACTTAAAAAAAAATATGAGTATACTTTCAGTATAAAACTATTAAATTAGTAGTTTACTGAGACTATACTTCAGTGTACTAAAAAATGCTACTACAAGTATGTAATTAGTAAATTATCAGTATACCTAGAAGTTTACTTTTAGTATAATTGTAGTACAAGCTAAAAACATTGATGTAAACTAGTTGTGTACTCAAAGTTTACTGCTGTTATACTTAAAGTATACTTTTATATACTAGAAAGTGGGCCAATTTAGTCCCAAGTAGTATTGGAATAGTACACTTACAAGAATAGTACTAGTACACTGATATTTGTATACTTACTACATAAAATATACTTACAAATATACTTGCACTTTACTTCGGTATACTTAATAAAATAAACTTGAAGTATACCACTTTTTGGTGAGGGAAGATTTTTTACATTGAAGACAGACGTCTACTTCGCAATGCAAGGGTAAATAAAGAACTGATGTTTACATTTAGTCCACAAGACAAAAAAATAAAAATAAAAAAATTGCTGAAATTATTAAAATAACCTCCTTCAAATGTTTAGGAACCCTTGGTTCTTAATACTGTGTGTGGTTACCTGGATCATCCACGACTGTTTTTTGCTTTGTGATGGTTGTTCATGAGTCCCTTGTTTGTTCTGAATAGTTAAACTGAGCACTGTTCTTCAGAAAAATCCTCCATGTCTTGTCTTGTGGACTATATGTAAACATATTTTATGTAAAATATCTTACTCAGGACAGTACTAAAAAAAAAAATAACATGCATTTTGTATGATCTCTTATTTTGTTAAAATTATTCACATTTTCACAGATTCTGTAAGGGGTTTCCAAACTTTCGCATGCCACTGTATGTATGTGTATAAATATATATATATATATTAGTGATGTCAATCGATTAAAAAATTTAATGGCGTTAATCACAGTCATGGATTGTGATTAATCATGATTAATCACAAATTTAAAATGCTAGGATTTACCTGTAAATGTGTTGAAATAAAGAAATGCATGACAAACTAGTTTAAGGAAACAGAACCTTTCACACTTCTGCCAGGTATGAGACATAATCCTTATTATTCTTTTGTCTTTATTCAGCCATTTTCAGCCTTTATACTGGCAATAAAACATTTACTAAGCCATATCGCTTCAATCCCAGTATACATTTACCCAACTATTATCAAAAGTATTTTTAAATAAATACAGCAAAACATTTTCTTGCGACCTTACGTAAAGTATTATGGCAAAATGCATTATGAAGGAGAATTGGACATGTTCTGCAGCTGCATTAGAGCTAATATTAGCATCATGCTTCATTTATTAATAGTACACTTTACTCAGAACTCACTTCAGACCACCATCGAGTGTTTGTAATAACTTCCTTTTGCGATCACATGTGGAATTTGGTCGTTTACTGCTGTTAAAATATGCTGTTCATAGCCTTTTATATCTCTGCACAAATTAGCATTTCAGATGTACACATTCAACTCAAGAAAATCACATACAAATATCCCATCGTAATCGTGTGTTTATTATCTTATATAATCTATAGTGGCTGTTGTCATGTTTATTTCTGCTGTGATAAAAGCCTTAACCATGTATGCTCTGCTGAAACTCACATTGTTTGTGATGTTACATCTGCCTCTCTGTTCTTAAGTCGCCAGGTACACATTCCAGGTGCAATACACATTAGTAAAAGAATCTATTTTAATTTTTATTTGTCTATATACACTTTGGGCGGCTGTGGTACATTAAAAAAGTAGCCCAAAAAAGTTAACCCACGGCTCTGTAATATTTTTCCCCCGACTGTATTTTCAAAATAGCTTACTTGTGTCGCTGCCCTGGCAACACTGGTTCGCTGTACCCTCATCACACAATGATGGATAACCTTCCGCGCTGCGATGACGGGAAGAAGTTGGGGTCAAACCTTATCAAACGATTAATTTGCGTTAAAAAAATATTAACGTTGACACCCCTAATGAATATATATATATATATATATATATAATATGTGTGTGTGTGTGTGTGTGTGTGTGTGTGTGTGTGTGTGTGTGTGTGTGTGTGTGTGTGTGTGTGTATTAGGGCTGCAACAAACGATTATTTTGATAATCGATTAATCTAACTATTATTAGAACGATTAATCAACTAATCGTCGATTATTTCACTGATTAATCAGTAGACTTTGATTGATTATTCAGCTTTTGCAACTAGTTAAAAATATTAAGTTACACATATTCTAACATAAATAAAGGTCACTTCAGCTTTAGAAAAGCATATTATGTAATTACAATTATTATACAATTAATTGGTAACACTTTACATTAAGGTTCAGCATTTACTAATGCATTATTAAAATCACAAGTTGTGTTTTTTTAACATCGGTAGAACCATCGGGAGAACTAACATGAACAAACAATGAACAACTGCATTTTTATTAACCAACATTAGCAAAGATTAATAGTTAAATGTAATACATGCATTGTTCATTGATGTTAATTGATACATTAATGATAACAAATTATACCTTATTGTAAAGTGTTACCAATTCATTATACAAATAGATGTATTTGGCACACAAAATGAGATGACAGACAGACACTCTCTCACCATTTAATTAGCAACATGAAAAAGTAACTGAATGACACATCTTTCACATTCCAAGTTGTCACAATCAAGTTGTAATTCTAACTGAAAGCGACACTGACTCTGGTTTTTCATGTTTAATACCGTAAAGCTGCTTGAATTAAAGGAACACTCCACTTTTTTTTGGAAATAGGCTCATTCTCCAACTCCCTCAGAGTTAATAAGTTGAGTTTTACCGTTTTTGAATCCATTCAGCCGATCTTCGGATCTGGCGATAGCACTTTTAGCATAGCTTAGCATAGATCATTGAATCCTATTAGACCAGTAGCATCGCGTTCTAAAACGATAAAACAGTTTCGATATTTGTCCTATTTAAAACTTGACTCTTCTGTAGTTATATCGTGTACTAAGATCGGCGGAAAATGAAAAGTTGCGATTTTCTAGGCTGATATGATTAGGAACTACTCTCATTCCGGCGTAATAATCAAGGAACTTTGCTGCCGTAACATGGCCGCAGCAGGCGTAGTGATATTACGCAGCGCCTGAAAGTAGTCCCCGGTTGCTGGTATGTATAACTATATATAACTATATAACACGATATACAGCGCCACACTGGTCGAACCGCAGTATTGCAGGCTCTTACATTAGGTCATATGAGATCAAACGATTACTCGACAACAAAAATATTTGTCGACAATTTTTTATTGTCGACGTTGTCGATAATGTCGACTAATATGTATATATGTACACACACACACACACACACACACATATATATATATATATATATATATATATATATATATATATATATATATATATATATATATTGCTTTGCAATATTTGTTTTATTAGTATATTCATTAATTCTACAACAAAATGATGGGAACTACAAAAAACCTCTCAAACTGTCATGACAAAAATTACATTTTTCTTGTATAGCAGTACAACAGCAAGGGCTAGATCACTGCTACAGGAACTGAAACCACAAAGGATGTGATGTCATGCAGCAGTGAAAGCTGGGAATCTTAACGTGGGCTAGTGATCAGTGTTGACTGCCACTCTGTTGACTAAGCCTGCTGGGCAACTTAATCCACCATCTGTTGAATAGAAAGCATCAGTCAGAGCCGCTTCACAGATGCTGTGTGTGTCCATTACATTGTTAGATACTATAAAACACGACAACACTCATTTCAGACCTTTTAAACAGCATATTGTGCTCTAATTATACTTGTCAGCTAGCCCTACATGTTATTTGTTAATAATTAATTAATATTTTAACATTTTCTCAAGAAATGTAAATGCGAGTGGTGCTTGCTACTGTAAAACCAGCTGTCATGTTGCTAGGGTGTTGTAAATTGTGTATATAGTATATATTACTACTTTTGGAAACACTTTAGTATTAGGACCAATTCTCACTATTAACTAGTTCTAACTAGTTTCTAATTAGCATGCCTATTATAAACAGTTATGCCATGGTCTGTCTGAATACTCGATCCTGATTGGCTGGCAGGTGTTGATTAAATTCGTTTAGCTGCACAGGTAGTTCCAGGTCAGTTTAATCACGTTCTATATTAATGCGCTTCCTAAAAACATTGGTAACCATAGTAACATACAGTTACAGTTGAATAGTAATACAGACAAAAATAACCGGCATTTTTATCGTTCCAGTCAAATATTGCAGCGCAAATATTATTAACATCTTTAATATGTGAATGCTGGCAAATGACCATGGCATAAACGGGATATTCAACGGCCAGCTCTGCATTAAACGATTTGAATGCACCTCCGCTGCGTGTCGGCGGTTCTTCGCCACCACGTCGTGCATTCAAATAATTTAATGCAGAGCTAGCCCTTGATTATCCCTTACTTAACTGTTATTAACTGTAATATTGGTTGTTTATTAGTACTTATAAAGCTCATATTCTACATGACCATATTCTACATCCCTAATCTTACCCAAAACATAAATTTAACAGCTACCTTATTAATAAGCAGCAAATGAGGAGTTTATTGAGGCAAAAGTCATAGTTAATGGCTTGTTAATGGATGTGACCATACTTTTATTTATTTATTTTTTGTACTTTTTTATTTTAGTTAAGTGATTTTGTTATGTGCTTTTGTGTATTTATTAGGTTATTTTTATTTATTTTTTTATTTTTTTAATATTTGTATTTAGCTTTAATTTATTTTATTTTATTTTAGGGTAACACTTTACAATATAGGTAGGTTAAGTAACGTTAATTAATGCATTTTGATCTTCTGGTGAAACGACAAACTTGTCTATAGTGACATACGTAAAATTTCTTCAATCATTTTGTTCTCAAAAACTCTGCTGACTGCAAGCTTGCCTCCATCCATTCAACAACCGATGGGCAGAACCAATTCTCTGCCCTACATATTGTACGTTAACTATTAATAACAATTAGATATTACATGTATTTTAGTATTACAATGTAAAACAATGCACATTTTATTGGTCCAGACTGCAGAGATGTGTATTTTGTTAAACGTTTCCAACTGCTCTTTATCACTTAATTAGAAACACCACAATATATTTAAAATGGAACTACTGACATATATTTTGAAGTTTATTTTAAAATGCAAAATACTGAAAATCAAAATAAAGCTCTATAAACACTTACATTTTTACAAAACTGTGAGTATTTCCCATTGAGTAATGAAAAGTTGTACACACACTCGTGTCTTCACACCCACTTGGACCAAATACAGGAAATACGTCATGTTCAAGTGCAAAGACCACAAGTGTGGGTATTTGGACAAGCACTTTTTGTCCTTTTTGATAGTTTCACTCTAACGGAAGTCACAATAGAAGAGTGAAGAAAATAACATGTCTAATTCTGAGACTGTAAGTTAAGTATAAGCAATATTAGCTTTTTGTTATGTAGGTATAGCAGAGCACTTCAAGCTAGCAAAGAATAAAAAACACTTCTAGATTCTCAAACCCTTTAGAAGGTCAGTTAACAAGTTACTCTCAGGAGACGAATCTTTCCTGTTGACTTCATTGAGTCCCCAAAGTAAAGCACAGTGTTTCTTGCCGAGGCTCTTGGGATGTGGTGTGTCTGCCTAAACAAAGAAAAACACTGGCTAAACGCTTCCTAACACATGCTTTGGATCAGAGTAAGCATTCAGGCCAGTACTGTGCAATGGATTGATCTATAAACTTCACACAATGGGTTTAGCAAAGGCTGATTAGCATTTTTGATGCTAGAATGCAGAAATTTCAGGTCACTTGTTTACATAAGTGCCCCAAATACTTGGTCACTTACTTTGGATCTGACTAACAGCAGTTGAGCAATGCTATCTGTTATTGGGTCACCTCAGCTACTAAAGAACTCTCTATCACTCCAATCACTTACATTTGTTCTATGTGCTTTAGGTCACCGAGTTGGCTGGCTACACGGCACGTGTGCACAACATGTTCTTGGTATTTGACGAAGTCCAGAGGGGAATATACAAACGTTCATCTGCCGTCTCGACCGCAGGGGAGATAACAAGCGGGGATGATAACCAACCTGAGATGCACATCGATGGGCCTCTGGAAATCAAAGGTCTAATGAATATAGCGTGATTCTGCTGCTGTGTTCACCCAAAAGCAAAAATGAGCTCGCCTTCATGTCTAAACTTGTATGAGTTTTTGTCTTATGTGGAACGTTAAAACCCACAGAAGAAAGAAAGTCATACAGATTTGGAACAACATGAGCATGGGGAGCGGGGTAAACTGTTCCTTTAATTGCTCAGTCATGCCCCTAATGAAAGAGTGACAAAACAATATTTTCTTGGAATGAAATGAAACTAGAGATCATATTAAGAGAAGTAGAAAAAAATATTCATAAAACTTGATTGACACAGGAGGCACTTTTCACAAATATACTTAAAAATAGGGCCTGATACTTTTAATAATGAAAAAGTAATACTTAAGTTGGAAAATGATCATTTTTAAAAAACATTTTTATACGTGTTTATTTATTTTTTCTGTGTCGTTTTTTAGGTTTTGCGAGTCTTTTACCAGCATTTAAGGCATGTCAAACCCTTGATTTTTGAGATTTTGCAGTTTAGCAAACAAGTGTTTGATCAAATTTATAAAATTACAGAAAAAGTATAGAATAGGAAACAGCCAGTTGTTGCAAATGAAACTAGTTTGGAATCAAATGGTAGTTTGTAGTTATTAACAAACTTATTTTACAATAATGAAATAATTTCTTTTTTATACAGTAATTTAAATCAGTTTCCCAAGTTTTTTTTCTGCCGCGGCACAATTTTGATATGTAAAAAAATCCCACGGCACGCCACTAAGCATGAAAAAAAAAAAAAGATTAGAAAGGGATTTTTTTTTTTTTTTTAAATAATTGAACATTGCGTCATCAGAGTTGGTATTTTGGCTTTATATATGATCAGACACTTGCACTTAATTTCCGAAACTCATACTCAAATGTAGTTAACAAGGTTTTTGACGACCGAATGAGGGAGATCCGTGTTTTGTTAATCATTAGAACGGCCGGATCTGAGGCAGTTAATTAATCGCATTACGTTTTCATCAGTTTGCAGGTTATAATGTTTATTGTAGCCATAATCTCACGATATAAAAATGAACCACATTGATATTTAAAATGTACAAAAATGTATTGGCTGTAACTAGTCAGCAAATGCTAAGACTCTTCTCTGCTCTTTAAACACACAAAAACATTAGCCTTTATAGACAGTGTTTCTTGAGTAAAGGAAACGCTGTACTTATTCAAACATCAGTTGTTTATTTACCCTTGCATTGCGAAGTAGACCTCTGTCTTCAAAATGCGTATCGCAGCACTTCATTCTGAAGGGAGGCAGGGTGGAGTTATGAGGTTTGACTGACAATTTGAGGATCCAGTTGGTTTAGTCACAAGCTCATTTGAATGCTTTTCATTGGTTAAATATTTGTAAAACCCACAAACAGACCTAACGATGACTTATAGCACTGATTTAAAATGATAATATCACAATATAATAGAGATAAGGAAGCTTTTGATAATTTTTCACAGCACACCCAACAATCTGTGTGCTGTGGCACAGTGGTTGGGAAACACTGACTTAAATCGCATGTGGTTTAATGTTTAAACTTAATGAATAATGTCAACAGTACAATTTCCTTTAAACACATGAGGAAATGGAGTAAATTAATTGATTTCCCACAGTGCTGTAGAAGGTTAATTTTATGTTTAGGTAATAGTTATATGTCAGACATCCCTAATAGGCCTCACATGATTAAATAAAATGTGCTTCTACGGGATACCAACGGGATACCAATGTGTACTATATTTATGGAACGTGCTATAACTTTCTAATGAGAGATATTTGATTGCATTCTAAAACTCGGTCTGATTGTATACATTTTTCCACTTTTTCTACAGGCAAAGTGATTGATGTGGATAAAGGTATAGTCTGTGAAAATGTGCCTATAATCACTCCTAATGGAGATGTGGTTGTGTCCTCCTTGAACTTCAAGGTGAGTTAAACACGAATTTACATTTAACTTTTAGTACTACATATTTGGTCACAAATGTGCTATTTGCTTTACACATGCAATGATACTGTAGATATATTTCTCGTGTTATCAGTCAAGATCATAGTTTTATATTTACACATGCAACTCAGAAACATGAAGTGTGCTAAACAAGTCAAGACAAGGTTATGAAGGGAATGTTGGTTGGCATTGTGCACAGCAGAGTTTAGTTATTTATGGTAGCCAAGCTACGTTACAAATAGTTGCATTAACATAGAATTTGTCTATATTAATCATATATTTTGGTTTGCATCCATCAAGTTCTACATTAACAGACAAATAAGCCAGTTATTGTAAAGTACCACCACACTTTTTAAATTGTAGGGTTTGAGCTCAAACTAAAAGTATGTCTTTAGGGTTTCATTGAAAGTTATATGCTGTACCTTTTACTTAGCCATGTGAACTGTATTCAGTTTCCTGTAACTGGATATTGTTTACAGGTAGAGGAAGGGATGCATTTGCTGATCACAGGGCCAAATGGATGCGGGAAAAGTTCTCTGTTCCGGATCCTCAGTGGCCTGTGGCCCGTGTATGGTGGACTTCTATATAAACCATCACCTGAGCACATGTTTTACATCCCACAGAGGTACAGACAACATTTAACCATGAGGTCTCTCTCACACACACACACACACACACACACACACACACACACACATACCTGTGCAGAATTAGCAGTACTACACACCAACATTCACATTTCACATTTCACATTGCTCTTATTCCTCCGTAATATAGGATTAATACTGCAAAAGTGGTGCTCCAGTCAGAGCAGGGTTTCATAATCTGGGTAAAAAAAGTGGTGCTAACCCTGCTTCCAAAGTACAATTGTGAAACAAACCTTTGCCTGGGGTTAAGCATAGTTTGAAAAACCCTATACTGTACCAGCACTGTTATACATGCAGAGAATTTTCTCGCCACCTGCTGCTTTTGTAACCATGGACCCCTTTCATAACCACATTGTTTTTGCAGGGTATGGTTTATGGCAATACAGTAAATAATTAAATGGAGAAATTTAATACAAATCATTAAAGTAGTGTTATGTTTACAAATCTATTGCTAGTCATACCAAGTAACAAAATGCTCTGCAACTCTATAACATATTGACAACTAAAAAATATTGTAACCATTTATATACATATAAGAAGCACATTGGATCATATTTACTGTATGCATACAGTATAATGAGAAAAGCAACAATCCTTACATAAATTGCATCGGAGACTCAACTCACAATTGATTCCAATAGGTTTGATATATTGTTAGTATGTTACTAAGGTAACAAAGAAATACTCTACTACTAAGTATAAAATATATCTAAAAATATTTTTATATACAACTGCCACTCAAAAGTTTGGGATCAGTAAGATTTTTAATGTTTTTAAAGAAGTTTCTTCTGCTCATCAAAGGCTGTATCTATTAAAAAAACTGTTATTTTGTGAAATATTATTGCAATTTAAAATAACAGTTTTCTATTTTAATATACTTTAAAATATAATTTATTTCTGTGATCAAAGCTGAATTTTCAGCATCATTACTCCAGTCTTCAGTGTCACATGATCCTTCAGAAATCATTCTAATATGCTGATTTATAATCAATGTTGGAAACCGTTGTGCTGCTTAATTTTTTTTTGGGACCTGTGATATATTTTTGGGATTCTCTGATTAATAAAAAGTTAAAAAGAACAGCATTTATTTAAAAAAGACATTTTGTGTTACAATATACAATGCTATTTAAAAGTTTGTGGTCAGTACATTTTTTTTTCTTTTTTTTTTAAAGAAATTAATAGTTTTATTCAGGAGGGATGTGTTAAATGAATAAAAAGTCATAGTAAAAACTTATATTGTTAGAAAAGATTTATATTTTGAACAAATGCTGCTCTTTTTAATTTTTAACTGAAAACTCTGAAAATTACAATAAGATTTCACAATATGTTTTTTTCTGTATTTTTGATCGAATAAATACAGCCTTGATGAGCAGAAGAGACTCCCTTAAAAAATCTTACTGATCCCAAACTTGGCAGTGTATGTATTTTAGTACTGAATGAAATATATTTATTAGTAATTTCACATATTAACATTTCTCTTGATTCGCCTCAGATTTTTTCATTGTGTCACAAAGCATTGGGTTTTCATTCTCTGTGAAGGATACTGTATGTGTGATTTTGCTTTTGATTTTCGCCAGACCCGGTTACTTTATTATGCATATAATTTTTCCTTTTTTTGTAGCAGACTTTGTGTCAGGAGTGGACCTACGAGGCATTAAGTTGCATTTAGTTAGATGGCCCGCTATGTTTCAGAAAAGCTACTGTCCTTTATCTCTGTTCCATATTGCAGACGTTGCGCCGCCAGGATTTGACTGCTGTAACCAGAGTCAGAGACAGCGCAACTAAAGCTCTGTGAACTGCTGAGCGATAGAAACCAGAGTCCTCAGTAGTGAAATATTTACCGATTCCTGCAGGTGCAAGCGCAGCCAGACCCAGGAAGCCCATTAATATTTTATACACAGGCTGTTGTGCTTATGTGACTATATATCTATCTATCTACTGTCTGTCTGTCTATCTGTGGTGATATATAATACCACACAACCTTAAATACTTCACTTCACCTGACATAATATCAGTAAATAATGGTAAAAATGTTTTATCCTCTCTCCAGACCATACATGTCCATCGGAACGTTACGGGACCAGGTCATCTACCCCGACTCTCTAGACGACATGCATGACAAGGGTTACAGAGACAAGGAACTGGAAGTTATTCTGGACATTGTCAATCTAAACCACATTGTTACCCGGGAAGGAGGTTTGTACATGTAATTCCTACTTAAGCATTACCAAAGTGTTTCACCATTTCAATCTCTTTTTGATCCTTGAAAGAATTATTGTGTGCTGTGTAATAGGATTCCAGTTTTTTGAGCCAGCTTTCCACCAATTAAAAAGGCCGTTTTTTGAAAAATAAATAAATCAATTCCACTATTACAAAAGCATTTTGGAGGTAATGCACTACTGTGTCCGTTTACAGGGTGGGATGCTGAGCTGGACTGGAAAGATGTTCTTTCTGGAGGCGAGAAACAGCGTATGGGCATGGCACGCATGTTTTACCACAAGTAAGATGTCGTTGCACATATTGTTTTAATGTATTTTCATTGAATTTAAATAATAATAATAATAATAATAATAATTGATGCATTTTTTTCAGGCCTAAGTATGCTTTGCTGGATGAGTGCACCAGTGCGGTCAGCATTGATGTAGAGGGGAAAATATTTCAGGCTGCAAAGGATGCTGGTATCTCCTTGCTGTCCATCACCCATAGACCCTCTCTATGGTAAGAAACATAAAACTTTACATTTCTTAAAATTAATCTTGAAAGAATTGTTATTCTAATTCATTCTGATTGATTAATCAGTATTTGCATGAAATATGCCCCCTTCCCAAAAAAAACAACATGTGACTCTGGACCACAAAACCAGTTATAATTGTATTTTATTTTATTTATTTATTTTTTTAATTGAGATCATATGTAATCTGGAAGCTGAATAAATAAGCTTTCCATTGATGTATTATTATTATTATTATTTTTTTTAATGATGGGACAATATTTGTCTGAGATACAACTATTTGAAAATCTGGAATCTGAGGGTGCAAAATAAATCAAAATATTGAGAAAATCGCATTTAAATTTGTCCTTAATGCATATTACTAATCAAAAATTAAGTTTTGATATATTTACAGTTGGAAATTTACAAAATATCTTCATGGAGCATGATCTTTACTTAATATCCTGATGATTTTTGGCATAAAAGAAAAATTGATACAATGTATTGTAGGCTATTCTTACAAATATACCTGTGCTTCCTATGACTGGTTTTGTGGTCCAGGGTCACATATTCAAATTATGTAGACAGTAAATTATTTACTAGATATTGAAAAAATATCTTGTTTACAATATAATACAACATGATTAAATGTTATTTTTAAGTTTTGTTTTATTTTCATATTGCACTAAATGAATGCATTAAAATGAACATCTCTCTCTGAAAGTATAGTAGTATTTATTTATATAAATGTAAATATTTAGTAGGGAATTGTTGTGAATGAGTTTGCATAAAGGGACATTTTACTAGTTACTACAGCAAAAAATGCATGGAATGCATTGTACACACATACACTATGTATTAGATTTCATCAAATAATGTAACTTCATACTCTTCTCACCCATCCTCAGGAAATACCACACACACCTGCTGCAGTTTGACGGGGAGGGCGGCTGGCGGTTCGAGCAGCTGGATACAGCCACACGGCTCTCACTGACGGAGGAAAAACAACGCTTGGAGTCTCAGCTCGCAGGCATCCCTAAGATGCAGCTCAGACTGAATGAACTGTGTAAGATCTTGGGCGAAGATTCGGTTCTAAAGACGGTGGAGAACAAGGATGAGGACTGAAAGAAACTGGAGATGCTTGATGTTCAGGAAAACTTTTGGTACTTTTAATATTTTAGCAATGATTTTAACATTTGATGTGTATACATGACAATTCGATACTGAAATTGGAGTTTAATAGGAATTGTAGAAACGGTTCCCTTTTGTTTTTGTTTTTTTGTTTTTTTATAATTTAGTTTTGTTTTTTTTGTTTGCTTTTTGTTTTTGTTCATTTGTTTTACTTATGTGTTTATGTTATATTTTTGTTTTGCTGTTTCGTTTTATTTTACTTTTTTATTTGTTTATTTGTTTTGTTTTTTAATGTCATGTTTTTTTGTTTTTGTTTTTGTTTTGTTTTTTGGTTGTGATTTTCTTATTTTGGTTATATGTTTTCAGCACTTTATTGATCCTATTGCCCAAAAATTTATAAATTATGTCTCGAATTATGTATTTTTCCTTTCCTGGATTAATTCTTTCAGCTAGTTATTATTTAGGTAGTGTACTTCAAAGGATGTATTGCTCATTTGTTTATTGATATTTTAACCTAAACAACTTTCCTCCATATCCGGAAACAAAAACATGGCATCCTGTGTTAACAACAATAGTGATCAAACTTTTTTTTCTTTTTTTTTTTAAACTATACATTTAGTAATGGAAAATCATGTAGGTCATTTACAAAACAAGCTTTTACACAATCAACCTTTGAAGAACATAGAAAGAGAAAATGAGATGAGACTATCTATAGGTCATTGTGTGAGTCAGCAAGAGAGCTCTGGGTTTAAGACAGCAGGTTTCTGGTTTTCTGAACAAATACAATATGCTGGATACACACAGTGAGGGCGCAGGACACAGCAGGTGGTTCTGTTGTGTCCACACTGAGCTGACAAACAGACAGAGAATGTGTGATTCTGGGTCACCGGACTAGGCCAGAAACATGTTCGTCATCATGTTTTAGATTTGTTTCTCGGTTCTACTATTTCATGTCAAGTCGTATTATTAGGTTGTTTCAAAATGTATTGCACATACTCCCATGTCCTTTCATTCAGACTGATATACTGTGAAGTTTGTCTGACAGCTGTGATGTGTTTATCTTTAATACATTTTTAAACTTTTTCATTCTAATACTGAATTTCATTTGTTTTTATTTTTTGATTATTATTATTTAGTTTGAAACCCTACTTGGTTAGATTTCATTGACTTGTTCACTAGTCTTTGTGAGCAAACACAAAAACTATGCCAGACTCAAAATTACTGTTATTTTTTTTTAAAGAACACAAATTTAACCAAAACCTTAAATGTGCACTCGTAGGATGTGCTTACGGATTACAAATATTAGTCAAGTTTTGATCTGCATCCCAAAAATGTAAAAATGTTTGATATTCCATTGTCACCTGACATTAATATCTATGGAATATGCTGACCTAGGCTGAAGAATAGCTTACTAGGACTTAGGGGGGATAAAATCACTAGGTTAAGTAAAAACACAACGAGGCCTCTGGATAGTTCTTGTACTGATGTACAAAAAACAAAATTACTGCATTTTAAGAAACTACTGGTGAACAAAATTAACTGTTTCTTGTTTGTATAACTCCTTGCCCATATTCTAGGTTATGTTTTTTAACCAATCTGATTTTTTTGTTAATATACTTGAACTATATGTGAATGAGGCTTGACTATGTCAAATATGTCAACAATCAACAAACTACTAAAATCAGCCTGTAAATAAAATGTTACAATCAAAAACATAAAAAGATTGTGATTTGTGAAATCTATCTATCTATCTATCTATCTATCTATCTATCTATCTATCTATCTATCTATCTATCTATCTATCTATCTAATCTATTTCAATTGATTGATCAATCTGTCATAGAAACAGTTGTTTATTTATTATTTGTTAGTTTGTATTTAGTTTTGTTTCACTTTTTTTTTTATAGTTTTTGCTTTTTTATTGTTGTACAATTTTGTTTTGCTTTTTATAGTGTTTTTTTTTTGTTTGCCATTCTCTTTTTGTTATTATTTCTTATTGTTTTCAGCACTTTATTCAACCAATTATCAAAGAACATTTATCTATCTATCTATCTATCTGTCTGTCTGTCTGTCTATATCTATCTATCTATCTATTTCGATTGATCGATCAATCTGTCAAAGAAACAGTTCTCTTTATTTATTATTTGTTTGTTTGTATTTAGTTTTGTTTCAGTTTTTATAGTTTTTGCTTTTTTATTGTACTTTTTTTTTGCTTTTTATAGTTTTTTTTAGTTTGTAATTTTCTTTTTGTTATTATTTCTTATTGCTTTCATCTATCTATCTATCTATCTATCTATCTATCTATCTCGATTGATCTATCAATCTGTCATAGAAACAGTTTTGTTTATTATTTGCTAGTTTGTATTTAGTTTTGTTTCAGTTTTATAGTTTTTGCTTTTTATTGTACAATTTTGTTTTGCTTTTTCAGTTTTTTTGTTATTATTTCTTTCTTTCAGCACTTTATTCAACCAATTATCAAAGAACATCTATCTATCTATCTATCTATCTATCTATCTATCTATCTATCTATCTATCTATCTATCTATCTATCTATCTATCTATCTATCTATCTATCTATCTATCTATCTATCTATCTATCTATCTATCATACGTGCAATACTGTGTATGTCCAAAAGGAGGCGCTGTAAGATTCATACTTTCTGTCTCTGTAGGTAACCCGCAGTAACAAGAGTATTCAAGAGGCTCGTGCTATAATCTTTAAACTAAGTTAAAACAAAACGGATGAATGAATGAAATAAGGAGCAATATATACACGTATATTGTACTGGATATTTACTGTATCGGAAATGTTTTGTATATTATATATATTGCAGTGGATAATTTGCATGTCCCAAGCAAGCCACCTTTGCTGTCATGTGCGGTTTTGTTGTAGAGAGGAGGGCGTGGTCTGACGCGCACGATGAGGGCGTGGCATGGTGAGGTCATCCTCAGGAGAGCGTCGCTGTTCAGCGCAGATGATTGTGTGCGTGAGCGCAGTTAGACATGTAACGCGCTGCGCCGAACACGAGATGATTTATTTCATATTTGCATTATTTTCCTGTCAAAAGAGCACCCGTTTGGATTATTTGAGCTTTATAATGGCAGAATAGACGCCGGGAGGGACGCTCTGTTTGTGTCTGCTTCTTAAGCCGATAAAGAAAAGGAAATTCAGCTATATTTATCTCTTGTGTCCTGACCGGGAACATGTCTTCGGGACAAGATGAGAGCTCAGTGCGCGTGGCTGTCAGGTATACGAATATACATTTTTATATTTCATGTAATATGCTGAAGAGACTATAGTCTCACTGATGCTCCATATGGGCCCGCCTCTTATGTACCTGCTACAATGTCACACCATCATCAGGGCTTTATTTTCTGCATGAGCTCATTGTGTTTACGTAAACGCCAAGTGTTTAATAAATATAAGATTATATGCATGCACGTGGCATTATTTTTATTTTTTTTACCTTATTTACCTTTTGTTTTAATCCTGAATCAGGCTGTAGGGCCTTATTGTGTTGATAAACATATCTGATGTAGAATTAAAGTGTTAGTTTTACAGTAATATACGATTAAATGTGTTATCGATTACATAGATTTTAGATATCGATTTTCTTTTCTTTTTTTCCATCTGTTCATGTCTGACTTCTATTGATTAAGAGGTGGTCAAAACTGTTACTGTATGTGTTATGCTACAGTATGGCTGTAAGGCCTTATTGTGTTTATATTGTAGGCTACTCTTAATGTTTAATAGATATATAAGACTATGAGATGTCTTTTTACTTTACTCTTCTGATTATTAAACAGGCCCAGATCATTATATTCATACTTTATTATAGGATTTAGGTTGTCATTTTTTTATTCTCAACCAGTATATTTATTTGTTTCCCTCTTGTGCACTGATTTGAATATATTGTGTAAGATGACATACACAGCAAATATTTTATTATTTTAACTTATTTCACTCTCTTTTTTATGCTGTATTTATGCTTTACGACCTTGCTGTGTTTATAAACATGGACTCAGTGTTTTATATGAAAATATATAATTATATGCTCACATATAGCTTTTCCTTCATTTTTCTATATGTTTAGTTCTATTGATCAAAGTAACCAATCTGGGCCCAGGTTGCTATAACTTAAATTACAGTAAGTCTGTGGGGCCTGTTATGATTATAATTAATATGCATGCTTTATTTGATATGTATATCTGATATTTTATTTGAATACATTATTCTACTGAGGTCTCTTGAGCTGAAGTGGGGCTACATCTCACAATTTAATATTGTAATCAAGGTTTTTAGGTCACATTTTTATTGTCAGTTGAACTTATTTGCTTGAGCAAATACCTTTGATTGTATGTTAAAGGGATAGTTCACTCAAAACATTCAATTCTGTCATGTACTCATCCATATATAATCTCAGAACATTTGTTTCTTCTGTGAAACACAAAAGAAGATATTTTGAAAGTCTAACGTCTGTAGTTTGGACCTCATTGACTTCTATTGTATGGACAAAAATAGTTGACTCATTCTAAATAGATTGTTTGTGTTTCACAAGTAGCGTTATCAGTATCATTTATATACTATCATAATATTTAATAATGTTTGAGTTAAGTTTTTACTTTTAGTATTTCTATTTAGCTTTAATTTTATTTTATTTCAATTTTATCTTAGTAATTTTAGTACTTCAACTTAAACCTATTTTAGTTGCTGATGCAACACGTTTCATCTTATTTTATTTCACCTTTATTTTAATTTAGTGAAAACATTTTAATAGTTTTAGCGACCAATAACAACACTGGTTCCACCAAAGAAAGAAAATAATATAGGTGTGGAACAACATGGTGAGTAAATTATGACAGAATGGGTGAACTATCCCTTTAAGTACTCTCTGCAGTTAAAGTCTATGTTGGATAATATCTTGAAAATGATATCATCTTCTTCATTAAACACATCCTTTTGTGACCAAACTGAAAGGACTCACAGAATGCTTCTTTTTTTGTGGTTGGAAAAGGCTCTGTTGAAAAACAAAGGCCGTCTATATGCTCATGTTACATTGTTCTGATAGGCCTCAGGAGCTCTGGTTACTGGAGCTGACAGACTTTGACCTGCAGCTCAGTTTGCTCAACATTTGGACTTAGGCCTAATGTCATTCACTCCACCTCTCTTTATTCTTCTGTCAGATTTCTATGAAGGCATCGTGTTTGCGTTTGAAAGCCTGTCAGAGAGAGAACTTTAAATGTTCTAAAACAGGTGCAGGATCCATTGTGAACACATGGAAATGGTTTTACTTACTAAATGGACAATCTGAGAATTGATTTTTTGGCTTTTATTGATGACAGAGGAAGGGAGTGTATATATTGTTTACAGAAAATGTGAATGGTACAGTGTTTTAAAATAGTCTCAAGTCTGATCTTGAATGTTTTTGCTAGGCATTTGGACAGTCCAGTACAGATCACATGAGTGTGTTAATCTGTCAAACTGAGTTTAAGTAAGCAGGTCACGCTTACAACCATGCTTTTTTGGACATTTACCATGGCCACGTATCTTGGCCGATGAATTGCAAGCATGTAGACGCGTTGTTTGGGGGCTGTAGAGTTTTCTTTAGATGTCTGCGACATTAAACTGAATTTGTTATTATTTAAATAGCTACTGTTGCTATAAACATGTCAATATTTTTGCTATCTTTAACTAACATTCTCCTATCTTAGGACCAGATTTACTAAACAGGGCAAATTAGCGTTGGAGCGCAATTCCATAAACGCGCCGATGATAGTGGAAAATTCTGCGGGTGATTTACTAACAATGCGCACATTAAAGAACACAGATGCAGCCATATCATTTCCACAATGACCCGCGCAATCTACCAAGAGCAGTGCACTTTACAGCCTGCTTTAAGACATTCTTTTTTGGCTGTTAAATAATGGCGCAAATGCCAGTAATTTGACGAGCGCAAATGTTAGTAAATCGCGTTGCGTGATTCATTGAAACTGCTACAAATGCATATTCATAAGGTCTGGTGCAAAAATAAATGTGTCCACGCCTTTTCAGCGCTAATTCCTCACTGCGTGTCTTTAGTAAATCCTGCCAGTACTATTTTAACGCCAAAAGATGAATTGTGCTGGCGCAAGCTGTTAGTAAATCTGGCCCTAATTTTGCTAATTTTGTAGTGGCAGTTTAGGTAATGCTATAATTTAGCTAACATTTAGCCTAGTAGTTTAATTTGGATAATTTAGTAGAAGCAGTTTCAATAACATCGTAATTTAACTTTACTTTCAGTAATTTAGCTAATATGGTAGAGGCAACTATAGCTAATGCTATATTTTAGCAAATGGAAACATTTCAGATAATAGAATAGTTTAGTTAATGCTTATTAGTTTAACTGGAAAAAGTTTAGCTAATGCTATAGTTTAGTTAATGTTTAGTAATTTAGTAGAAGCAGTTTTGCTAATGCAATATGCAACTATGGCGCCCCTTGTGGCAAAACTGAGATTGCAACACATACAGCTTTATGAGTTACGTGACACGTTTCAGTACACAATGTGTGAAATCAAACAGCGATAATTAGGAGCGTGCATGTGTAAAGTATGTTCAGGCCTTAAGAAGTTGCTTGTGTTGACATAAGCCACATTTCCAGTTTCTTACAGTATATCTCACTCACCGCAAAAGCCTAAAGGTTCAGCCTGCAGATATCACAGTGTTTGTTCAAGCTTGTACTGTATATCTCGGAATTGCTTTAAGGAATGTCTTTAGACTGTGTATCAGTGGCTTTTCTCTCCACTGGGAATGAAATCAGTGTTTTAGTGGCTGACTCAGCATCATAAAGACAGTAGCAGTCTTTATGTCCTTTTACAATAAAGTAACGGTCAAAGGCCCTGATATTTAAACTTTTAAACATTAATGGAAGACAATCCATCATTCTGCTTTATTTGTGAGTCCAAAGTCATGGCAACTGTTTAATTATCATTACGTCAATGACAGTATCTCTTGTTTGTGAAACCACGTCTGAGGAGCCTCAAAGCCTTGTGTTTTTACTGGTTAGAAATACACATGATTTGGTAACCTTAGTAATTTTTAGTTTATCCAGGCTGCGGTTAGTTGTTGATATAGTACCAGTCTCTACCTGTTACACTGTTGCTTTCTAAAGCACTTCATTTAGCTTGTGTTCAGAGACTCTTGGATTCATTAATCTATTGTTCTCCTAATTTGAAATTTAACAGATTTCTGATGCACAGATGCTGCTCATTGGGAACGTCTTTAATAAGTCACAGCTGGTTTATGTTGAATTTTGGGTTGACAGACATTCAAACTACAACCTGTCAAGGGCCATTTATGCTTGTGAAAATGTCTGCATATTTATGCTGAATATGTTTATTCCATATCTATAAGTTAAATGTAGATGTAAAATATGAAATATATATATACATATATAGACACACACACACACACACACACACACACACACACACACACACACACACACACACACACATATATACATATATTGTCAGTGCACTTTCCACTTGACACATTAGTCTTGAGTTTTGTAATTGACACTAAAATTTGGAACAGATTAGCTTTTTCCTTTATGATGCTGCTTTAGTGCCACTGCCACATTGAAAAATGAGAATAAACGTGAAAATAAAGTTGTATTGTTGCATGAATAAAGCCAGAAAAATTAGGAGACTGAAGTAATTTTAAATGGTCAAAAAAGTACTTAGGAATTAAACAACATATTATGAGAAAAGGCATGACTAAGACTATAGGATTTCATTTCATAATGGAATTCTACACATTTATTCTTCCGTTTAAGATTATATCTCATTATAGTGCAAGCTTATTCTTAAAACTTCATGACTTTACTCTGACTCCATACTTAATAAAGACCTATAATGGCATTTATTCTCAAAGCATTAAAATTTTAAACGTGGCACTAAACACTTGTCATACTTCTTTGAGCTGAAAGCATTTGTCAGCATGTTTGTTAGGGCTTACATGTATAGGTTTGAGCAGTTCTCTTGTGGCCTGTAAGATTCCACCGCTGGTATATTCAATACCACCGGTCACAGCATTAATATTTTAAGCCTCTGGTCTTAACAACGAGGTGCTTTGTGGAATTACTCTCTGAGTCTGTTGAATTTGTCTGAGGTTTATGTTGCAGATGAATGTATCTCTGTTTGCTTATGGCATGCATGCAGTTTATTAATTATTTGACCTTTTCTTATTATTTTTAGGTTGAAAGGTAGTGTGGCAAACGTCTGTTATTGAGCAACTGAATCACGACCTCAGATTTATACCCTTTCCTTTGGTTAAAATTTCACCATAGTCATAAGATGCAAAACAGCCAGTTTGGCTGCCTTCTGCAAAAGTGGGTCAATAAGCAGTAAAGCAGTTTTGTTCAAATATTAAGTATTTGAAAATGTATACATGATGTCGTGGTAATTCATGATATTTATAATATTAATATTACAGTCAGAAAAGTTGAATAATTAATATTTTTTATGTTTTTGAAAGAGGTCTCTTATGCTCACCAAGGCTGCATTTATTTGTTTACAAATACAGTAAAAACAGTAATATTGTGAAATATTGTGCAATTTATGAGAACTTATATACAGTCATGGCCAAAGATATCGACACCCTTGCAATTCTGTCAGAAAATGCAATCCTTCTTTCAGAAAATTGTTGCAGTTGCAAATGTTTTGGTACTCGCATGTTTATTGTTATTTTTTTGCATTGTAACAACACACACACACAAAAAAAAAAAAAAAAAAAAAACAGAGAAGAAAAGTCAAATCTGATACAATTCCACACAGCACCCAAAAATTGCACTGGACAAAATTATTGGCACCCTTAACTTAATATTTGGTAGCACCCCCTTTGGAATAAATAACTGAAATCAGTCGCTTCCTGTAACCATGAATGAGTTTCTTACACCTCTCTACTGGAATTTTGGACCACTCTTCTTTTGCAAACTGCTCCAGGTCATTCAGATTTGAAGGATGCCTTCTCCCAACTGCTGTTTTGAGATCTCTCCACAGGTGTTCAATGGGATTCAGATCTGGACTCATTGCTGGCCATTTCAGAACTCTCCAGCGCTTTGTTTGAGTGCTTTTTGAAGTGCGTTTCGGGTCATTGTCCTGCTGGAAGACCCATGACCTCTGGTGGAGACGCAACTTTCTGACACTGGCCACTACGTTGTGCCCCAAAATTATTTGGTAATCATCAGATTTCATGATACCGTTCACACAGTCAAGGCATCCAGTGCCAGAAGCAGCAAAGCAACCCCAAAACATCTTTGAACCTCCACCATGTTTGACTGTAGGGACTGTGTTCTTTTCTTTGAAGGCCTCATTTTTTTTCTGTAAACAGTGCCATGATGTCCTTTACCAAAAAGCTCTACTTTTGTCTCATCTGTCCACATTATGTTCTCCCAGAAGGATTGTGGTTTTGTCACATAAGTTTTGGCAAACTCCAGTCTTGCTTTTTCATGCCTTTGTGTCAGCAGTGGTGTCCTCCTGGGTCTCCTACCATAGCATCCCTTTTCATTCAGATGGCGACAGATAGTGCGAGCTGGCACTGTTGTACCCTGTGTCTGCAGATCAGCTTGAATTTGTTTGGAAGATAATCAGGGTTCTTTATCCACCATTTAAACAATACTTTGTTGTAATTTTTCATTAATTTTGCTCTTCCGTCCACGTCCAGGGAGGTTAGCTACAGTGCCATGGACTGTAAACCTCTTGATGATATTGCGCCCAGTGGACACAGGAACATTAAGATCTCTGGAGATGGAGATGGATGATGAAAAAAAAAAAAACAATTATTTTCATATGTAATAATATTTCACACAGTTTTTAACTGTATGCTTGATCAAATAAATGCAGCCTTTGATGAGCTTAACAGATTTCTTTCAACAATAATAAAAAAAATCAGAATTATCCCAAACCTTTGACCCATAGTATATGAAAGATACATACAATGCAATTGCACTATGCACCATGTCTTTAACCATTACATCCTTGTGAGTATCCTGACTGGCATAATGTTTCCAGATTTTCAGAAAATAAATGGGTGGACTAGATTAAATCAAGAGCTCCACCTTCTGTGCAACCCAAATTGATTTTTTTTTTTTTTAGGTTTTCTCATGATTATTTATGAGCCAGCTGAGTAGAACCAACCCTAGAAACCATCTGTCATGTGAACTGATGAGTTAACAGACTCACGTGCACACTGGGTTGGGTGGTTGAGTATACAAAGACGATGGCATTAGTACAGATGCTTTAATGTTTACTTAAGCATGGGAGGCATCTGTGCACATGGTACATGCCTTGTTGAACAGTGAGACACAACAATTTCCACCACAGCTATTCTGAAAAGCCAAAGATATGTATAATATCTTTCTCCTGTCACTTGGTCTCTTAGTTGGCTCTTTTTCCATCCCTTTGTTTCCCACATATAATTTATTTTAAATAGAAAAGTACTTTTATTTAGGCCCTTCTTCATAGAGATATCTTGCGTTAGATAGCTTGTGTTTTGCTTTTGAAATAGCAAATGTGTTATATAAAAAGACATTATTAGGAACAGATCCATTTTCTAAGAAAAAATGTCAAGGCTTAAACTATAAATGCATAAAATCAAGTATTTTAGCATTCCAAATCAGCACACTTTACCTTTAAATATCTCTGTTCCAAAAGCAACTGATTCTTTCCATGTATAATTGTTGATGTTTTGTGCCGATGAGCTCATGGGAGCAAATGTGGGTGGATGTTTTGGGTCCTTGTTTTCATCAGTTGTCATCTTTTTTGCTCCTGCTTGACCCTCAGGGCGGCAGTCAGCCAACATCACAGTCACCTGTGGCCTTCCTGTCCATAACCTTACATGTGTGCATTGAGACCTGTGAGCAGGCATTCAGCCAGAATGGACATTTCCTGTATGTTCAAGTCAAGCTAACTTAATTTGCACTTTCCAGAGCGATCGAGCGCAGCTGATACTGTAAAAATACTCCCCCATTTTTAAAATACACAAGAGACACACTCATCCTGACAGGATGTTAAAAAGGTGTCAGAGTTTGAAACAATTTAAGCTTTATGTGCAACATCTGTTACATGCAGAAGATTACCACAGAAAATAATTTAGATTCATTCAGTAGTTTGTAAAAAGCTATGCAAAGCGTTTACATTAGAAGACAATTAGTACTGTCAATCGATTAATTGCGATTAATCTCATCCAAAATAAAAGTTTTTGCTTATGTGTGTGTGTGCTGTGTATATTAATTATGTGTATATATAAATACACACACACACGCATGTATATATTTATGAAAAATATGTTATGTTTATATATTAAATATATTTATATGTAAGAATATAAATATAAAAACATGGATGCGATTAATCGTTTGACAGCACTAAAGACAATGGACATAAAACCCTGATTTGTTTGGTTTTAATTTCTAGCAGTGCACATTAAACTTAAAAACAGAAAACAAGAAAGAAAACAAGCTTGTTTGTGCCTATTTATTTGGTCATTTAAATAAAATCCTCAGTAAAACAGTATAGAAGCCCTGAAATTCAAAACTAATCTGTGCAAAGCCAACACTTTAATCAGGCTTTTAATCAGGACAATACAACACAGATAAAGTGATAGTTTTGTTGACTGTTCAAGGATAGCAAACGGAAAATGAAGGTGGGGAAATCCTCACATCCCATTTCTGTCTCCTATGCACTCGCCGTGGTCACTCATTTACCCAGGAATATTCTGTTCCTGCTTGGGTTGCAGAACCTTAGATGACCTTTCATTGAATTTGAACTCTCCAGAGTTACAGAAAAAGGCGATTTCCATGAACAGGATGTTTTTTACAGCAGTTCCGTGTAGAGTTTAGTGATCATGTTTCTTTTCTGAAATGTTTGAATAGTCTTGCAAATGTAATCGTGTAGTCTCACGTAGCCAGAATTTTGACTGTCAGCAAGTCTGGGCTGCTGTGCAGTTTCATACTCTATCCAAATATGCAAACACAGACTTACTGTAAATGCAGTGCATTGTATGACTAATAGAGTTACCTTCAAATGTCAGTGTCATTAAACTGGTGTTATTATTCCTACCTGGTCTCATGGCATAAACATACCTCGGGGCACTTTTTAGCGAGACGCGAAATATGTATCAATAAGTACATCACTGCAGTTTCCAAAAGAAATGAACACTAGAGGCAGTAAAACTCAGATGCCTTTTATTCCTTTTCACACAAATTTACAGAGTTTAGATTAATAAAGCCTAATTTTCGCACAATTACTTGAAGAATATCATGCTGTGACTTCAAAACAATATTAATATGTTGGGAGATTTGAAAACTGATGCTTTTGAACGTTAGCATCGCACACATCCAGCTTCATATCAATGGGTTTTCATAGATGGTAGGTTTGTTCGGTAGCTCACAGAGTACTGAGACGTACTTGAGAGGTGAGGAGCTCCAGTTCGAATCCCGTGTATCTACAGTTCAACAAAACAGTTCAAATCTGCATATAAGGAAGTTCAAATAGCATGGCTGCATCAACAAATGCATTTTTATATCAGTTTTGCATTGTCAACACTATCGGGTAGGTCTAGGGTTGGGTTGGATGTAGGGCATATTTCCAACACGATAGAGCATTATTTTTTATGGACAGTCCCCGGATATTTGAATTCTGAACCACCGCAATACGTACCTGAAGCAATGTAATAACAACACAGCAATACGTACCTATATCAACGTAATAAAAACGTGCCAAGGTTTACGTATTGAACCCGTGCTTTAACGCCAATCAGTGGACATTTCTCTATGAAACTGCGGTGAAATGTGCAGTAAGGTACGTAAAAACGGTCTCGCTAAAAAGTGCCCCCAGGTACGTTTATGCCATGAGACCAGGTTGTGTTGTTCACTTAGGTAGCTATAAACACACAGTAATGTCTGTTATAGCGCCCTCTGTAGTAATCGTAAAAATGAAACATTATTTCTTTGCTATATAAATTCTGGGTTGCATTTCTTAAATCATTGTTAGTCAAATATTGTTCCAAGTTCCGTTGTTACCAATATTGTGAATTTCGACGATTTGTTCAACTGGTTCCCGAGATCATAGTTCCAACAAACGTTCGTAAATTTCTGTTGTTGGAACTACAGCTCTCGGATCTTCACTTCTCTTTTAATGGAAACATACACACAAACTTATCTTTAAATACCCGTTTTGGCAAGTATTCTGGTAAACACAGTCAGTTATGTCTTAAGTGAACCGAAACAGCTGAGAAAGAAACCGGATGTATGTCGGTATTAGGTATGTGCATTTGGTCTTAAAAAAACAGCAGCCTATAAATACCTGCAGTGATGAGCACTATTGTGTTATTTTACAATTAATTATTACATTTCTGCACCTGAATACTAGTGTTACTGACTTTATTAGTAACTTTGTTGTATTCATCTACACTTGCAATTTGTGTAATTGTTCTGGTTTTATTACTGACTTTATTAGTTCAGCTAGTAGTTTTTGCTGATCCAATCCGTGACTTAAAATCCGTAATATTATCTGAATTATAGAAGACAGGTTAAAACCTTTGCACCTTGACTTTTAGCTGTCAATTTTAGCATCTTCTTATTAATTTTTGTGTGTCATATGCATCACGTGGCTCTGTGGGTGTGCCGTTATAAGGCTGTTTATCAAAACAATACAGGTTGGATAGATGAAAGTTATTATCTTAATTATTATAATGACTACAACTGCCATGAAGTGCCATTATAGTTTTTAAATGTGGGATATTGCAAACGTGATCTGTTAGCTGATTTACTGTATTACTTAATACTAGTATATTCAATGGAATCCAAACCGATCAGTATGTTTATTAATCAGACTATCCAGAATCAATGCAAAGGGTTAAATCTGTGTTCTTGTATGTTGACACTATGGAACAGCTTTTTACTATTTTACTGTAAACAAACACTGGAAATAAGAAAATGTATTATTAATTAACTGATTAATTGATCCTGAATTGTGGTTGCAGTTTTAAGGTTTTAGAAATTTTGGTTTTAAGTTTAGGCACCAATTCATGATGACCGAATACAGATTTATGGTAGCGTCTGCTCTCATCTCAAAAACAATCAATAAATCAGCTACAGTATCTCACAGAAGTGAGTACACCCCTCACATTAATGTCTAAACCGCTGGTCACAAAAGTGAGTACACCCCTATGTGAAATGTCCAAATTGGGCCCAATTATCCATTTTCTCTCCCCGGTGTCATGTGACTCGTTAGTGTTGCAAGGTCTCAGGTGTGAATGGGGAGCAGGTGTGTTAAATTTGGTGTTATCGCTCTCACTCTCTCATACTGGTCACTGGAAGTTCAACATGGCACCTCATGGCAAAGAACTCTCTGATGATCTTAAAAAAAAGAATTGTTGCTCTACATAAAGATGTTGTAGGTTATAAGAAGATTGCCAAGACCTGTGGCAACCTGTGAAGCTCTGGTGAACTCCATGCCCAAGAGGGTTAAGGCAGTGCTGGAAAAAAAAATGGTGCCACACAAAATATTGACACTTTGGGCCCAATTTGGACATTTTCACTTAGGGGTGTACTCACTTTTGTGGCCAGCGGTTTAGACATTAATGGCTGTGTGTTGAGTTATTTTGAGGGGACAGCAAATTTACACTGTTATACAAGCTGTACACTCACTACTTTACATTGTAGCAAAGTGTCATTTCTTCAGAGTTGTCACATGAAAAGATATAATAAAATATTTACAAAAATGTGAGGGGTGTACTCACTTCTGTGAGACACTGTATTAATGTGACTAGGAAATAAAATGTACTCATAATAGCACTCTAACAGGGTCATGTTTTTCCAGGGCAGGATGCATCAGCACTTACCCATCTGTCTCCATCTGCTTTATTGGGTTTTTTTTTTTTAATGTTTTTATGTTGCCAGTTCTGCTTAGTTTACTGTTTGAAATCATTGTGAGTTCATCTGAGACATTTTAGAGGTCAAATGATCCCATAGCAGACAAAATGGACCCTTGTGCTTCTGGCTAATGACTAGATAACTGTTGGACCTGTAGAACATGGTCCAATCCACTTAAGCTACTGATCTTTTCCCTGGGAAAGAGGAGGCCGTGGAGATGTCTTTGTCACTGTAATCGCAGTAATGAGGCCTGTGGGTTGAGGTTAATGCGTTCAGTCAGAAGCTGAGCTTCATTTTATGCCTAGTGAACAATGTGTGACCCACCTCATGCATAACATTAGATAATGCTAATGTTCAGCTTTCCTGAGAAAATCCATTGAAAGTCCATTTCGACAAACATAAAGCTTCAAGAAGTTGTCAAATATATCATTAAAAGTATTCCATATTAATCAAGTGGTCTGCAGAGTCACAGTTGTTTAATGAGAAGATCAACTGATGAAATGAAGGCAAGTCATATGAGGTTTGAATTTCGATTAATTATTATTTTGTCCAAATTTAATTCTTATTGACTGGACCAAATGATCATTTCAGGTGTCACCAGATATTAATTGATCACTGAGTATGTATTGAGAATAAGAGTTTTAGTACTACGTGATTATATTTCTAAACAGCAGATTAATTAGCAATTTCAACTCATTATTGGCAGTTATGTTCTTTATTTTTGCTTGCTTGCATGTCTCAGAGCAACACACAGTAGTGACTGTTTCATTCCTGTATTTATTTTAACAAATTGTTTGCGTGACTAATTCAATGACTCACTTATGAAGGAAGTCACTTCATTCAGTGTTTTTGAAATAATTGGTTCAATATATGATTCACTCACTCTTAAAGACATACTGGTAGCAATGTAACCGTTGCATAATAAAATAAAATCAGAAATCCAATACATTTATTTAAAAAAAGTGTGTTTAAAGAGACTGTTAAATGACTTTTCATAGACTTTTTATTTAGAGGTGGCATACATTTAATTCAGCAGTGTGTCTAAATAGTAATATATTAAATAGAATAATATATCCGAATAGAATATCAAACAATCCTATTTCAGATTAGCACGGGGTGTTCATTTGAACCTAATTCTCAAATCTGTCAGATGACTCACTAGAGTGTTTTGTGGACGCTTTTGAAATGGGAAGTGTATTTCAGTCTCATAAATGTCTCTCAATATCTTTTACAGTATGTATAATTACACATGCAGAGGCATAGTATGGGCTCACATTGACATCATTTGTGGTTAGGGGGTTCTTGGAGTGCATTTGGGTTTACAAGACCAATTTATATATCCTCAAGTCTTTAAAGATTTATAGTGGTCAGAGGTCGTCATTGTAATATGGGTTATTTTTGAGTTATGTGTTCATGTATCCCCTCTAAGCTTCATAGAATGCGCTGGCACACACAAGTAGCTCTGAAACTGAGAAACAAAGTTAACCCTTGAGTAACTGTATTTAGTATTTTAAAGGGTTTGGAGACACAGGAGATGTCACTGGAAAAGACTAGACACACACAAGAGTGTTTGACTAGCATTACTGTCCTAAAAGTGACATCACAGCTGAAATAGCGAAAAGAAGCTTGCAGCTGGAAAATCGTGTTACGAAGAGAGGTTAAAAACAGAGTAGCACTGTTTAAATTATTAGGACACTGATTCAGTAACAGAATTGTACATAAAATATGCATATGAGTGTTTTCACGAACAAATCGGGAACTTTTGTGCAACAAAGGTAAATAAAAAGTAAAGGTAAATAACATCACTGAAGAGCTCTCAGATTTACAGGAGACTAACATTTCTCTCAGACACTAATGCATTGAATCCTGGCGTCTCTAGAATGAGCAGTCTTGCCAGAGTGAATTCTTTGTATTGCATATAAAGTACTGTACTACAGTTTATCTGGAAACCTTCATTCAGTATTCAACTAAATTTAGTATTCACTTTTATAAAAAAAAAAAAAAAAAAAAGTGTATTATACAGTAGTAAATAGTCTTAGAGATACATTATGCATGAACACCATAGTGGACTTTGTATAGAGCACAAATTACAATTTATGCCATCCGCTAATGTAACGGTAGCACTATTTACATTTTACAGCCCCGTTCCTCGTGTGCATACTATGTACTTATTGTAGTAATTACAATAACTAGGTGCTAACTAGGTACTAACCCTGAACCTACCCCTAAACCTAACCCTACCCCATGTCGTTACTTTATATTAACACTACTTTCTTTGCTAAGTACATTGTAAGTACATGTACTGTAAAATAAAGTGCAACCTTATGATTGATTGTTTGTGTGTATTGATGGACTGTGGCTACTGATTTGTACGGTGGCCCAGTAGTGCACAACAAAACGAAATTGCCACAACACAACAGAAACAAGCCGCAGCACAACAAAATCTCCACAACACAACGGAAATAAGTCGCAACACAACGGAAACAAGTCGCAACACAACAGAAACAAGTTGCAACACACGAAACAAGTCGCAACAAAATTAGCACAACACAATGGAAACAAGTTACAACACAAGAAAATTAGCACAACACATTGGAAACAAGCTACAACACAAGAAAATTAGCACAACGCAATGGAAACAAGCTGCAACGCAATGGAAACAAGCCACAACACACTGAAATTAGCACAATACAGTGGAAATAAACCACAACACGACGAAATTAGCATAACACAATGGAAACAAGTTGCAACACAAAGGAAACAAGTCGCAACACAATGAAATTAACACAACAAAATGGAAACAAGCCACAAAACAATGAAATTAGCACAAGACAATGGAAACAAGCCACAACACAACGGAAACAAGTCAAGACACAACAGAAACAAGCCACAACACAATGAAATTAGCACAACATAACGGAAACAAGTCAACACAATAAAATTAGCACAACAGAATGGAAACAATCCACAAAACAATGAAATTAGCACAACACAATGGAAACAAGCCACAAAACAATGAAATTAGCACAAAACAAAGGACACAAGCCACAACACAATGGAAACAAGTCCAAACACAACAGAAACAAGCCACAACACAACGGAAACAAGCTGCAACACAATGGAAATAAGTCACAAAACAATGAAATTAGCACAACACAATGGAAACATGCCACAACACAATGAAATTAGCACAAAACAAAGGACACAAGCCACAACACAATGGAAACAAGTCCAAACACAACAGAAACAAGCCACAACACAACGGAAACAAGCTGCAACACAATGGAAATAAGTCACAAAACAATGAAATTAGCACAACACAATGGAAACATGCCACAACACAATGGAAACAAGTCCAAACACAACAGAAACAAGCCACAACACAATTCATTTTCAATAAATCATCTGGGTGGACCAAGAGGATGCTTTGTGCTCTTAATATTATATACATTAGTACATAAATTCAAAATTCAAGTTTTTCTGTGATGCGTCCCCTTGAAAAATCAATTTAATAAGGGCTAAAAAGTAAAAGGCAGAGCAGCAGGTTGTGTTGAAGGAAAGGTTTAAATAATGAAAACAGAAAACGTGAGTAAATGAATCCCAGGGTGTGACTGTTTACCTATCGTGTTGCCAGAGCTTCCTCTCTCGCTCCCTAACAGAGAACGTCTGTGTTCATGAACAAACTCAGGATTGGAGTGTTTTGGCACTTTCCACGGATACAGTTTTCTTGAAGACCTTTTTAAATCATTAGAGACTCTTTTTAAAAAAAAAAAATAGATTTGTTAGATAAACCATTATGTAATAACTAACCTAGTATGAATAGCTTATAAACATCAGAAATTCGTATCGACTGTTAAAATATGAATTTTGGCCTGTCCCACCTCAAAGATCTTGACTTTCTTGACTGTATGCATGAAATAAAAACATATAAAATCAATATCAAATATCAGATCAATAGATTATTAGAATATACCTACTTTTTAACTGTCATTCAACAATTCGCCATTATGTTCATTCAAAAATATTTTTTTTACAGTTTTTTTTTTTAATCTAACACTGTTTCAAGATAAAAACATTTATTCAGATAAATAATTTGCGTCTTTAACTTAAACGCTCTCTATTTTTCAGGATTCGTCCACAGTTGGCAAAGGAAAAGATAGAGGGATGTCACATCTGCACGTTTGTGACCCCTGGGGAGCCCCAGGTTGTTCTGGGAAAGGACAAGGCCTTCACATTTGACTATGTTTTTGACATGGACTCGCAGCAGGACAGTATCTACAGCAACTGCACTGAGAAACTCATCGAAGGCTGTTTTGAAGGATATAATGCCACTATCTTCGCCTATGGACAGGTAAGACTGTAAAATGCTAAGAAACGCAGTGATGAAGTGAAGTAATTCAATCCGCACTGAAAATGTTTGTTTTCAGCCCAGAATTTTCTGGTCCAGACGTTTTCCATTTCAGCCAAGAATTTCATTAGTATTGTTGGAATTATTATTGAATTAAATGTTCTGAACACAACTTTTAGCACACTCTCATGGCAGTTTGAAACTATATATTTTGTTTTGAGTAATTTGTATGAATCTTATTCATAAGTTTTCATACAGTCTTTTTATGCGACACTTATGGTTTAGGTTTGTATGTTTAGGGTGGACCTACATGCTTTTTCCCCCCACATGGATAGCATTGTACCAGTTCATATGAAATCATCACCTCATAAAATAGTTATGTTTTAGTGAATTGCCTTGTTTGAACTCTTTAATAGAGCTAGTTCAAAAACCAGTTCACAGAAGAATGCGGAGCTTCAAGAGCTCAAGCTCCGGCATTAGCAGTGCTAGCCTTTGCAAATAAACATTCTACTATTAGTTCAGTGTTATCTTTATAGTAAACATTCTCTGTTTCAAAGTTAGTCATTTGATTATACTGTGCATAATAAATTCATGTTTATGAATTACACAGATGGGGAGCACGGCGGGATAAAAATAACAACATAGCTGGTCTCATGCTATCACAAACTTTATAAGACCAACTTCTGATTATTAGCTCGACAACTTCAAGTGATCGACTCGCATTGCTTTCATATGCAACTTTTAACTACCACATTCCTATTCACGATCATTCTGGTAGCACTTGAAGGCAGCATCAGTGAAAACAGACAGAGACAATGGTAGCTTTAGCAATTAGCCTTACAGAGTTCCAAGAAGCTCTTTCAGAAAGGCAATTTGGAAAACAAACGTGTGATACTTACTTTGTCTGTTGGTATTGATTCCTAAACATTTCGGGGACGTTACAGATTTTTAACATTGTAGGCTGGTTGTTTTCACACACTGCTGCCACACAACTGTGTTCAAACACCTTATAAAAGTGATTTTTGCATAATAGGTCCCCTTTAAGTCTAATACTGCAGTGATTAAGTATTTCTGTAGGCCAACCTGGAAGTTAGCATTTTTCAATAGGCTTTAGGCTTGCTGGAGAAAATAAGGCCTGTGACCAATAAAAGTTGGTCACAACCTAAATCTAAATGAAGGCTATAAACAACTACACCACGGTTGCAAAACTTCAACGTCACCACCTTTCACCAGTTTCCAACAACATACATCTAGCAAGTAGATGAACTTTCCTGTTTGGCGGGATGATGTTTAATGTCCTTAACAACACATTTAGTCCCATTTAGCCACTGCCAGACCCTTTTTTTTTAAATAATGCCTTTAAAAAATAACAAGGGAGTATTTTTGATGTATTTTATGTTTTAGAATAAGTTGTGCTAACCACAGTCTTTATGTCAGGCGTTTAACCAAGTTCAATAATCCATTGACTTTGTTTCTGGGTTTTGGTCTGCAAAATTACCTCAAAATTGTAATATTGTGCCCCAATATCACTGGAAAAAATATTAAGCTATTTGATATTTATTCATTTGAAAACATGCAGCCTCAAATAGCTTTCAGTGTAGTACTTATTTTTTTGTTTGTAGATTGTTTCAGGGAAAATGTCGGAAACTTAAACTTGTTGGAAGAATAATAGTGTTGATGTTGAAGTCATGCAATTGTGGTGTAGTTCATTTATAGCCTATATTTAGCCAACTTATTTAGGCTGCAAAATTCATAAAAGTTGTGTTGCTAACTACATTTTTAATGGGATAACTAGTAAGTACTTTATTTTGTTTGTTTTTTTAATACTTAATATATAAATGTATACATTTCAACTTATTATCATTATTTTTGATGTTTCTGTATCATTGTTATATTGACAAAAACTTTGTAAACTTTTTTTTTTTTTTTTTTTAACAAACGCAAAGCAGTGACAGTATAAGCAATTGTGGAGCATGCTACACATCAAGCAAAGCAAACAAACCATGAAACTTCTCTCAGAACCTGAACGATGGACATGTTCAGACAAGAATGCTGCATATTTTTTTTTAGTAATCTAACACTAATAGATTGCTTAAAAAAAAAAAAAAAAAAAAAAAAAAAAAGTCTAATCCCCTCAGTCCAAATGCGTTGTTTTTTTTGTTTTTTTGTTTGTTTTTCCCAACAGAGGTAGTGTATTACATCTTAAGTGCTTTCTTTGAATAATGATTCAAAAAACACTCTCCCTCATGAGAGTCCTGCCTCTTCGTCAGCCTTTTCTGGCTTTGTTAATTCTCCCCCTGTTGTTCTGGGGTCTTGTCTTCCTGTCAGCGTCTCTTTCAGTGAGTGATGCGCGCTCAGGCCCAGTGTGTCATTCCTCTGTGTGTCTATGGAGACAGAGACCCCAAACTTCTTTTGTCTGGACTGTCACCCCCTCTCTGTTGCCTCGGCTAAAAGAAAATGTCTCTGCTTCACATTTACCACACATATCAACAGCACAGGCAGGTTTTCCACAAGACTGGGTTTTTTGGCTAAGACTAAGAGTTTTTTAACCCTAAACGAGTTTTGACTCATTCTGTGGAAAGATAGAGAGATTCAGTAAAAATTCAGAGAAATTAATCACTATCTATCTATCTATCTATCTATCTATCTATCTATCTATCTATCTATCTATCTATCTATGTATATGTATATGTATATGTATAATTGCTGTCAAAAGATTAATTGCGATTAATCGCATCTAAAATAAAAGTTTTTTTTACATAATATGAATGTGTACTGTGTATATTTATTATGTATATATAAATGCAAACACATGCATGTATATATTTAAGAAAAATATGTTATGTTTATATATAATAAATATAATAATCTAAATATATATACATGTAAATATTTTCAAAATATATACTGTGTGTGTGTGTGTGTGTGTGTGTGTGTGTGTGTGTGTGTGTGTGTGTGTGTGTGTGTGTGTGTATTTATATATACATAATAAATAAACACAGTACACATACATATATCATGTAAACAAAAACCTTTATTTTGGATGTGATTAATCGCGATTAATTGTTTGACAGCACTTATATATATATATATATATATATATATATATATTAGTCAGTTTATGTAAATTCTTTAAAAAAAGCTTCACATTTTTCCATTTAAACCCTCCAGAACTCTTGCCCAATTTATTTACTTTGTAACTGCATTATACTATTGTTTGTTTGAGGTGTTGTTGTTGTTATATATATATATATATATATATATATATATATATATAGTATTATTGTATATGTTTTACTCATGTAAATTCCGTGTAAGCAAAAAATGGTTAAAAAAGCATTGCCCCATTCACTTTCATTGAAACTGCATTGCTGTAAATGTTTTCATCTTGTTTTCATGTTTGTGCAAACTGAAACTTATTGTTTGAAACTTATTTTTGTGCTATATATATATATATTTTTTTTTTTTCACTATTTCCATGTAGAGAAAAAAATATATATAAGCTTGACATTTTTGTTTAAACCTTCCAGAACATTTTCCCCATTGATTTTCAACAGCATATAACAACATTACAGTTTTCCTTGTTTGTTTGTTCAAACTGAGGGGCAAATTGAATTTATTTTTGACAGCATGTTGCAGGTGGTGTCTATAGACTTTGAGTTGGAAATGATCTGATATATTCCTGATAGTATTCCTTTTAATGTACAATGAGGAACTTTGAAACACATCATGAGTTAACTAATAATATCCCCTGTTTGAGTGGACTGGTTAACCTCACATCCTCCTGAATCTTTTCAGACCGGTTCGGGAAAGACCTATACCATGGGTACAGGCTTTGATGTGAACATCAATGATGAGGAGTTGGGAATTATTCCACGGGCCATCAGCCACCTCTTTAGAGGCATCGAGGAGCGAAGACAGGTCGCCACAGAACAAGGGCGACCCGTACCTGAGTTTAAGATCAACGCCCAGTTCTTAGAGGTAAATAACAACCTTAACTGTCAGTTTCACTTGTAGTTTGGTTTCATTTGAGCTCAAGAAACTACCATTAGCAATCTTTCAAATGTCAGAGGTGTTAGTTCCTGTCTTAACCCTTTGATGCACAACATAGGTCTAAGGTGATCCGACTGAGTTTATTTTTTCTATATCTTTGCAAGAAATTAATTTCATCGTTCAGAATTCCAGGAATTCCTCAATTAACTGTTTTTGATCATCACAAATCCTTATTTTTATTTTTACTTTCTCACTTTTTGAAAAAAAAATCATTTTTGTGTTACTACCCTACTAATGCACAATATGGGTCTAAAATGACCCGTATTAATTTCCTGTTATTTCAGTTATGGATGAGTGTTTCTTTGCTGAATCTCTGAAAGTAATGTTTTACTATCATTGTTATGTTGTTTTTTTGTATCATTTTGTTTATTTTTCCTCCCTTACTTTATAAACAAACACAGTTTTTGTATTTCCTAATCAGTTTTACACAGTTGAGTCTAAAATTACCCGTATTCATTTCCTATGTTATTTCAATCATGTCTGAGTCATTCTTTGCTGAATATTTGCAAGAAATGCATTTTATCATTTATTATTCCAGGTATACATTAAATATCTTGTTTTTGATTTCCATAAATCATTCTGTTTATTTGTCCTTTCATGACAAATAAACATATTTAAAGTGTTAAATGTGTTGGTCTCAATAACTGCTAAAATAATTATTTTTACTTTTGTTTTTTCATGCTTGCATAGATGGGTCATTTTTGACCCATGTGTGTAAACTTGATGTAGCAACACAAAACCTTGGGAAAAAATTAAATATTAATTTGACCTGAATGTATTCATTTTAATAAAATATTAATTTTTGGTCATTGTAAAAAGATATTTTAAATATTCATGGATCATGGAATTTATAGATCAGAGAATATTAAATGCTGAAATATCAGATTTCAAAAGAAGACACAAACAAATGTCCAACGAAGTATGAAATAACATAGGAAATGCTATCAGCACTGAGGTTTAAATTTATCCTCTGATAAGTGTAACAGAGCTGCTGTCATGAAAAGGGTGGTGTTGACAGCATGCCATAAATATAACACGCCTGTCGTAACTTTGGCAGAGATTGGCAGACGTTGAAGATGTTAGCATACATGTCTGAGCTTGGCTAATTAATTACTTAACCACTCCTGCATATTTTCAGCTGACTAAGGTGCGGTGTTTTGTTTCATAGTTGTACAATGAGGAGGTGCTGGACCTGTTTGATTCCACTCGAGATGTGGAGGCCCGCAAGCAGAGATCCAACATTAAGATCCATGAGGATGCCAATGGAGGGATTTACACAGTGGGAGTCACAACACGAACTGTTAGCTCAGAAACAGAGGTTGGTTGTATACTAGGGTGTGAGGACATATCTTAAGCCTTTCTGCATTTGCTAAAATGTATTATATATATATATATATATATATATATATATATATATATATATATATATATATATATATAAATTCAGAAGTTTTCCCTCCTAAAAAATTTAACAATAATAATTAGTGCTGTCAACTCGACAATATATCTGCGTGTATATATTTATATTCATATAAATTATATTATATCATATATAAATATATTTATTATATAAACTAAACATATTTTTAATGTTAAATATATACATGCATCTGTGTGTATTTATATATACATAATACATATAAACAGTACACACACATATATTATGTAAACAAAAACTTATATTTTGGATGCGATTAATCGCAATTAATCGTTTGACAGCACTACTTTTAACTGCGATTAATCACGATTAGTTTGATTTGACATTACTAAAAATAATATATTTGATTTCAATTTTTCTATAGAAAAAAGGGCAGTGGTTTAAAAATAATTCTATTTATTTATAAATGTTTTTTATTTTTTTCAGTTGTTTTAAATAAAAGTTATGTTTATTATATTTATTTTTTAATATTTTTTAATATTTGTCAGTTTTTAATATAAAATACAAATCAATTATCAGTCCATTTTATGTAATGAACATATTTAATAAAATACATTTATAGTAAAAAAATAAATAAAAGTAAGTTGTATTGTTTACGTTTTCCAGATTTATTAAAAAACAAACCAAAAAATAAGTAAATTTTTCACAAAAATACAACTTTTTAAATAAATTGTATTATTTATACTGTACTTTGTCTTTTTATTAAAATATTTGTTGTAGTTGTTTTTTTTTTCTTTATAAAAATCAAGCATCTATAGGTTTGTGGGTTGTTTAAAAAAAATGGCCTTTTTTGTCTTTGTCAAGTCCTTATCATTTTTATTTTTTAAGATTGTCGTTTTTTTTATTTTGGGGGGGGGGGGGGGGGTTGATCAATAAAAGTTGATCAGTTGTTTAAAAGTTTAAATTACCTGTCCATCATCATCAATCCATGTATTCCGTCATTGTCAGTTATGCTCAGGAGAGGTGAATTATCCCAGTGTTGATTACCCAGAATTCTCCTCTCTGTCTCTTTCAGATGATGCAATGTCTCAGATTGGGCGCTCTGTCCCGCACCACCGCCAGCACTCAGATGAATGTCCAGAGCTCACGCTCTCATGCCATCTTCACCATCCACCTGTGCCAAGTTCGCGTCTGTGCCTCAGACAATGTAGGTGGCGCTGCCTGGCTATCAAATCTCCTACAGCTGGAGAAAAAAAAACTTTTGCTCAGATCACACTGTCACACAACTGTGAAAGAAAGAGTGTCTGTTATACTGTTTGGTCATCAAACCAGAATTGAGTCGCCTTGAAAGTCTCTCCACCGAATATTAGACACATGTTGAAATCTGTTTTGAAAAAAATATTTTAAGATTCGATTGATAACAACCTTTAGTAAAATTGTAGTTTAAGATAAGTGTGTTACTTTTGTATTATTGGGGGTATTTAGGTAGATTGAGTTATAATATACTATAACTCTCTTCAGTTTTTAATTTTATGTTTTCTTTCAGGACACGGAGACTGATAACAGACTGGTGAATGGCTCCTCAGAAATTAACGAGTTTGAGACGCTAACAGCTAAGTTTCACTTTGTGGATTTAGCTGGCTCTGAGCGACTGAAGAGAACAGGGGCCACAGGGGACCGAGCCAAAGAGGGCATTTCTATCAACTGTGGACTGGTAAGAAAAGAAGTGGAAAATGGGCAATTCATAAACACTAAAATACTCACAGTTTCTCAAGTATAGCTACAAGACATAAACAATATGTGTGGTAGCATGATTTCAGTATGTATGAAATTATTAAAGTTATGTCCAGTTTTAATACAAACATAAAATTTACTACAAAATAAAATAATAGTTAAATAATGAATTATCTGTAATATTATAAACGTGTGTGTGTGTGTGTGTGTGTGTGTGTGTGTGTGTGTGTGTGTGTGTGTGTGTGTGTGTGTATATATAGCAGGTGTATTAGTGTATTAAAATATCCATTTTTGAGTGAACAATTTTTTAAATGTGAGACATTTACTGTATATTTGGTCTGTATTACCTGTGATAACTAATAATTTTGTCTTTGTTTGGTAAAGTTAGCTCTTGGCAATGTGATCAGCGCTCTGGGTGACAGGAGCAAACGCTCCACACATGTGCCTTACCGTGACTCCAAGCTTACTCGCCTGCTTCAAGATTCCTTAGGAGGAAACAGGTGAGCATTTGTACATTATTTCCATTTTTAGACATTTTATTAGGAGATATTCCAGGTTTTTGTGCAGTTTTTTTAAACATTGCCTCTCTTTTGTGACCTACAGTCAGACAGTGATGATCGCCTGCATCAGTCCATCAGACAGAGACTTCATGGAGACCCTCAACACGCTAAAATATGCAAACCGTGCTCGCAACATCAAGAACAGAGTGATGGTGAACCAGGACCGGGCCAGTCAACAGATCAGCGCTCTGAGAACAGAGATCGCTCGACTGCAAATGGAGCTCATGGAGTACAAAACGGTTTGTGCAGTTTGTGTCAGAATTAGATTTTCACCATAATGTCTCTAACATTTTTGTGAGATTTTGTTTAAATAATATAATAAAGGAACTTTTCTTAATTTTAGTTTTCCTAATTTAAATGAGTAAGGTTATTATTTTTTTTACACGAATTTAATTTGAGTTAAATTACCTATAACACATAAAAATATAATATAATATAATGTTACTTTTTTTTTTTTAACAGGGCAAGCGTATGGTTAGTGAGGACGGTCTGGAAAGCATCAATGATATGGTGCATGAGAATTCCATGCTGCAGACAGAAAACAATAACCTGCGTGTACGAGTGAAGGCAATGCAGGAAACCATTGATGCCCAGAGAGCCAGACTCACCCAGCTACTCAGCGACCAGGCCAACCAGACCCTCGCCAGAGCAGGTACAAACAATGATGTATAAAGGAAATATCATATATTTTAGATTTACTAGTAACAATAATGTTAATACATAGCTAGAGAATTTAAAATCAACAATATTTATGCTGCAATTTGGAATTAAACTGATTTGATATTGTGTTAATTAAATTAATCGATGAATAAATGAATGAAAAATTAAAAATAAAAATCAATATATATTTAATGGGAAATATAAGTGTATTAGTGTAAGTGTATAACTACAAGTATAATCCAGCAGATAGTCCCAAACAGCAACCCTGTTGCCCATCTTTTTTGTTTGTTTTTGTTTTTTGTTTTTTATTTTGATTTGATTGATTGATTGATTATTTGTTTGTTTAGTTTGTTTTGTTGAAATACATTATTTTATTTATTCTGTTTGTTTGATGTTTACTGCCAGAAAATATTTAAAAAGGGCAACTCTGTTGCCTGTTTTTTGTTTTGGTTTGGAAATGGTTTCAAAACATTTTAGTTAACAGGATTGAATACTCAGAAAATAAAATAAAACTGAAGTGGAGAAACAACATTTTAATGAATGAAATTTAAATTTCCCTTTACTGTTTAAAAAAAAAGAAAAAAGAAAAGTGATGCACCTAATTGGATTAATTGTTATTTAGATGGATTAAGATCTCCTAGACACAAGAGGAATCATTTCCTTCATCTCTAAAATACATTATTGTGCTGTTTTTACATACCCAGCAAAATTTTCTTTGATTTTTTTTGCAGGTGAAGGGAATGAAGAGATTGGAAACATGATCCATGATTACATCAAAGAGATTGAGGAGCTCAGGTAATGCACAGTACACATACACCCATATGTTAGAAGTTCTTAAAACCTCTCTGTATGTGTAATATTTGTGTATTTTGTGGTCTTCAGGGCAAAGCTACTAGAGAGTGAGGCTGTAAATGAAAACCTGCGGAAGAACCTGTCCCGTGCCTCCACCCGCTCTTCATTTTACGGTCCAACCTCCGTTACCCCCAGCCTCCTTGCACCAGAAAAAGATGCCACAGACATCATTGAAATTGCAAAGAAAGACCTGGAGAAACTGAAGAAAAAGGAGAGGAAGAAAAAGAAGAGGTAAGCTACTGATATTGATGCTTAACCATGCAGCTGAGGAACAAGAAACTCAGATTTCCTTTTTATCCCTGGACAAAGGAGGGCGTGTAAGGGATTGTTCTGGTCTGCTGTATGCCTCAAATATGTGGTATACAATTTCTATGCTTCCTCACAGGCATCCTCATTGTGATGAGTTGCTTCGAATAGGAAACATTTGCAAAATTCTCTGAAACAAATCCATTCATGTGACTGTCAATCTTTGTCACAAGTTCTAAAACGTCCAAATGCAACAAGGCAGCTGACCAATGGCAACTGGTTATTGCAACTTAAATAGTCATAAAGTAATGTAATTTAGTCATAAATGATAATTTTTCATCCTTTTTTATCCTTATTTTACAAAATTATCTAGAACTATTGAATATAAGTAGTGCTGGACAACGATTAATCGCGATTAATTGCATCCAAAATAAAAGCTCTTGTGTGCATAGTATATGTGTGTGTGTACTGTGTATATTTAAAGACACACACATACAGTATTATACATTGGGGGAAAAAATTATTTGATCCCCTGCTGATTTTGTGCATTTGCCCACTGACAAAGAAATGATCATCTATAATTTTAATGGTAGGTTTATTTGAACAGTGAGAGACAGAGTAACAAAAAAAAAAAATCCAAATCATTTTCTAACTTTTTTGAAATGCGTTTTTCTGGATTTTTTTGTTGTTGTTGTTGTTATTCTGTCTCTCACTGTTCAAATAAACCTACTATTAAAATTATAGACTGATCATTTCTTTGTCAGAGGGCAAACGCACAAGATCAAATATATATTTTTTTTCCCACTGTATTTAGAAAATATTTACAAAAATATTATATTATATATAAATATATTTTATATATAAGCATAACATATTTTTCTTAAATATATACATGCATGTGTATCTGTATATACATAATACATATACACAGTACACACATATATTATGTAAACAAAAACATTTATTTTGGATGCGATTAATCACGTTTAATTGTTGCCCAGCACTAAATATAAGTATATGTTTTAAGTATAAAACACTATAGTTTAGGTTTAATACAAAAGTACATTGGTTGTTTGAGAGTGTAGAGAGATTTTATGTCATTTGCAATGATTCATGGGAGTGTAGTCACTGCTAAGTTTTGCTTACATCAGATTCTTTTATTCAAATCCCCCCCCCCAAAATGGACGTATTCCTGTTCCTCACGTTTTCTTCTCTGCCGTCATCTTTGGCACCGTGGTTCCTCTTACTCTCACTCATCTCCACCAAACCCCCTCACTCTTGAAGACTCCAACAGATGGATGAAGGTGCTCATGAAGACCTTGAGAACGTCAGGTTGGAGAATGTCATTAAATGCAGTTGTCCCACTAACCGTAGTCAACGCACCATGGAAAAGTTGACCCATTGTACTGTCCTCCTCTTTTCTAATATAACACTTTAAACATCAACGGTTCGAGAGTTTAGTGTTTATGTTTCAAACCTAGTGAGCTCCCTTTGTGTCTAGTATCTACATAGTGAGCAACACCAAACAGTGCTCTTCAGGTTAAGCAGCACACGGCAAAGTTTGACATTAGCATGCTGCTAAGCTAATACTCCGTTACTAAAAACATAATAGATAATACATAGTCTACAATTATTGGGTCAGATAGTCCATTTGCAACTATTTTTATTGAATTTCAGTGATATCTACGTATTAGTTACCGTTATAGCTAAGTTATCATTAGCATGTCACTATAGGCTAATGTTTTGATGCTTTACTAAGCATAAAAATACATAGCACACACAAATAAATGTCTTGTGTGAAAAATATCAATGAACTTGTTACAATGTGGGATATTAGATTGCCTTATCTATATGAGATTGCCTACTGCCTTCAATTTGGGTCAAAGAATGTGTCTTTGGAAGCAGCATAATTATGTCAGGAGGAGCATATCGTTGTTACCTTAAAATGTTGTCTAGGTACAGTAGAGCTCACTAGGGTTTGGAACAAAGCTTTAGAGTCTTTTATCAAAATCTCTTTCATTTAATCGGGTTTTTATTCTGGTAGCCCTTTAAGATGTGTGATCAACTCACATTCATGTTGATCTCAATATATGATGCTTTAGAGTTTTCTTTAGAGTTCAACAGTGTAATAGGCTCAACTAATTCACTAACACTGAATAATTGAATCATTTATTAATAGATCTAAGAATCACGTAATTTGTGAAATCAAAACATTTTTGGACACCTCTTCAACAATTTCATGGGGTGTTTATGTAAATGCCGGTTCTAAGGGGTTTGTTTTTATTGAGTTTGATGTAATAGGTTTAATGATATAGTATTGATGTTATACAGTGTCATAAAGGAGGAGGGGCCAGATAATGAGCAGGATAAAGAGGCCTCCGAGAGAGCCAATGAGGAGCCAGAAGTGGTAAGTTTAACTCTCTCCTGTGTGATATGCTGCTCTCGATTATTTTCTTGTCTCTCCGATTCTGTGAGGCCAAAATTTGCTTCTAATAATGCCAATACTCTTGCAGGATGGGAGTGATCATGATGAAGGTGAGGAAGCCGAGGGTGATGAAGAGGAGGATGAGATGGAGGTGGACAGCTCTGATGAGTCTGTCTCAGAGGAGGAAAAAGGTATTTTGTTAACAAAAACGAATAACAAACCAATTTGTTGCTAAAGTTTTTATTTTTTTTTATTTTTTTTACATTACAGCATGTACATTTAAACTCTATTTAAAAAGGAGAAATAAAGTAATTTAAAGGAACACTCCACTTTTTTTTGGAAATAGGCTCATTCTCCAACTCCCCCAGAGTTAATAAGTTGAGTTTTACCGTTTTTGAATCCATTCAGCCGATCTCCGGCGATAGCACTTTTAGCATAGCTTAGCATAGATCATTGAATCCGATTAGACCAGTAGCATCGCGTTCAAAAATGACCAAAGAGTTTCGATATTTGTCCTATTTAAAACTCGACTCTTCTGTAGTTATATCGTGTACTAAGACCGGCGGAAAATTAAAAGTTGCGATTTTCTAGGCTGATATGATTAAGAACTATACTCTCATTCCAGCTAGGTAACTAGTTATAATATAGCTGGGGACTACTTTCAGGCGCTGCGTAATATCACTGCGCCTGCTGCGGAAGCTTCCATGTTACGGAAGCAAAGTTCCTTGATTATTACACAGGAATGAGAGTATAGTTCCTAGCCAAATCGGACTAGAAAATCGCAACTTTTCATTTTCCGCCGGTCTTAGTACACGATATAACTACAGAAGAGTCGAGTATTAAATAGGAAAACTATCGAAACTCTTTGGTCATTTTTGAACGCGATGCTACTGGTCTAATTGGATTCAATGATCTATGCTAAGCTATGCTAAAAGTGCTATCGCCAGACCCGGAGATCGGCTGAATGGATTCAAAAACGGTAAAACTCAACTTATTAACTCTGGGGGAGTTGGAGAATGAGCCTATTTCCAAAAAAAGTGGAGTGTTCCTTTAAGGGACACTACATATGTACTGCTTTTTTTAAGCCCCTTAAAACTGTGTTTTTTTTTAAATTAATTAATGAATTGATTTAATTATTTATTATTTTTTTTAAATCTGAAAGTTAATGGTTTTTATTATCTGTAGTGGATAGAAGTTCAATATTTGTGGCACTTTTAAAACCTCACATGTGAAAATCGGAAATGCATTTAATATTACATGATATTAAACTGTAAATATAACAAAACAATTGAATAGAATGTTAATTTTAAACATTGTTTTTTAATTGAATTTTAATTATTCTATTAACTTGACAAGTCTTGCTTTTGTTGAGGTTAAAAACCTTAATTCTGTGCATTTGTGTGTTGACAGAGGACTTCCAGGCAGATCTGGCTAACATCACGTGTGAGATCGCCATCAAACAGCGGCTGATCGATGAACTGGAGAACAGTCAGAGACGTCTGCACACACTCAAACAACAGTATGAGCAGAAACTCATGATGCTGCATAGCAAAATCAGAGACACACAGCTGGAGAGAGACCGTGTGCTGCAAAACATGGGTACAATACACACACACACACACACACAGTATAACTCAGTGGTTTATATGATCTATAAACAAACTATGCAATTAATGAGTATTTCAAAAAGGTGATCACATTTTGAATGAAATTGTGCACCTGCAGCATTCAGATCTCAGTAAATCTCTAGTGCCCTCTTCTGGCCTGATTTGGAAACAGCTAGAATGAAAATGCAAATGCATATATAAACAAGTTATAGGCCTTTTTTACACACTGCACTAAGTTGCACAGCTTAACTGTCACAGAAGGTCATAATACTTTACTACTTAAAAGTTGGTAACACTTTAGTATAGGGACCAATTCTCACTATTAACTAGTTGCTTATTAGCATGCCTATTATTAACATAATTGTCTTTTTATTAGTACTTATAAAGTACATATTCTGCATGACCATATTCTACATCCCTAATTCTAGTGCCTAACTATTAATAAGCAGCTAATTAGAAGTTTATTGAGGCAAAAGTTAATGGGTTGTTAATGGCGAGAATTCAACCTTAAAATAAAGTGAGATCTAAAAGTCCACATTTCTATTCACATTTCTGTGCAGGCTCAGTGGAGTCATGTACAGAGGAGAAAGCAAAGAAGATAAAGTCAGAATATGAGAAGAAGTTGAACTCCATGAACAAGGAGATGCAGAAACTGCAGTCGGCACAGAAGGAACATGCACGCCTTCTGAAGAACCAATCACAGTACGAGAAACAGCTGAAGAAGCTACAGCAGGAAGTTGGTGAGATGAAGAAAACCAAGGTAGGCTTGTTTGTGTTTGGGGCCATTTACTCTTACAGTAGCAATGGTGTCTAATCATTGTCATGGTGGCTTTGTTGTTTTCAGGTGGTTTTGATGAAACAGATGAAGGAACATCAGGAAAGGACCCGAGCCACAGAGACCCGCCGCAACCGAGAGATCGCCACACTCAAGAAAGACCATCGCAAACAAGAGGTGGTGCACTGTACCCTGAACGGACCCAGAGAATTATGGGATATTCTCAGATACAATTCCTGCTCATTCTCTTGTTTTATTTTCTCTTTCTTGTCTCGTTTAGCACCTGCTAAGGCAGCTTGAGGCTCAAAAGAGACAGCAGGAGCTCATTCTGCGCAGGAGGGCAGAGGAGGTAACAGAATCAAGATTATACAGGAATTAATTTTTTTTTTTTTTGTTACAAAAATGCTGGTTTGATAGCTGTAGCTATTTGAAAGGATTCAGAGATGATTAAAAGTCATGATTATAAGTCAAGTTTTTGAACAGTAAGATGTTTAATGTTTTTTTGTTTGTTTTTTTAAGAATTTTCTTCTGCTCTCCATCTTGCATTTATTTGATCCAAAATACAAAAGCAGTAATATTGTGAAATATTTTTACTGTTTAAAATAACTGCTTTCTAATTGAATATATTTTAAAATTTAATTTATTCCTGTGATCAAAGCTAGATTTTCAGCATCATTACTCGTCTTCAGTGTCACATGATCGTTCAGAAAACATTCTAATATGCTTATTTGCTGTTCAAGAAACATTTTTTGTTATTATTATCAATATTCAAAACAGTTGAGTACACTTTTTTCAGGATTCATTGATGAATAGAAAGATCCAAAGATCAGCATTCATCTGAAATAAAAAGCTATTGTAACATTATACACTATACCATTCAAAAGCATTCAATATATATATGTATATGTATGTATATATATATATATATATATATATATATATATATATATATATTTAAAGGTATAAAATATATAAAAATGAATGCTTATATTTAGCAAGGATGCTTTAAATCGATCAAAAGTAATGATTAAGACATTTATAATGTTTCAAAAGATTTCTATTTCAGATAAATGCTGTTCTTCTGAACTTTCGATTCATGAAAGATACCTGAAAAAATTCTACTCTGTAGTTTTCAACATAATAATAATAATAATAATAATAATAATAATAATACTACATGTTTTTTGAGTAGCAAATCAGAATATTAGAATGATTTCTGAAGGATTATGTGACTGAAGTAATGATGCTAAAAATTCAGCTTTGAAATCACAGGAATAAATTACATTTTAAAATATATTCAAATAGACAACAGTCATTTTAAATGGTAAAAATATTTTCATACTTTGGATCAAATAAATGCAGGCTTGGTGAGCAGAAGAGACTTCTTTAAAAAAACATGAAAAATCTTACTGTTCAAAAACGTTTGACAGGTAGTGTAATACAAAAATAAGTAGAGAAAAAAAAGTGTCAAAGGTTTTGGCAGAGTGGACTTTCAGTGGCGGGAATCTTTCAGGTTTTGTTAAAAATAGCATAATTTGTGTTTCTGTGAATTAAAGTCTTAGGGGTTTAGAGCAACATGAGGGTAAATGAATGGTAGCATTATTTTAATTTCTGGGAGAACCATGCCTTTAATCACTCATACGGTAAGACGTATAGAACAATACTAAGATTTTTGTTCCTGCTTCTTTGAATCAGATAACTGCCCTGAGGCGCCAAGTGCGACCAGCATCAGGCAAGGTTAACCGTAAGATCAGTTTACCAGAGCCTTTGCAGGAGTCTTCATCCCGTGTGGCTCCTATCAGGCCACAGACTGCTGGGGCCACAGCTCCTAATGGGACAAGGTAATGCCCGTTTCATTTCAGAAGGGTTGGCTCATGGGTATTTGAGTGACTGATGTGGTCATGATTCTTGTATTTCAGAAAGTACCTGATGAGAACAGGAGGAGTGTACTCTACCAGGACGGCGCGGATCAAATGGCAGTCGCTAGAGCGGCGCATTAGTGACATCATCATGCAGAGGATGACCATCTCCAATATGGAGACTGAGATGAACCGCTTGCTTAAGGTGACCAAGAACAGCTTTTTATTTTTACTAAAAAAATTTCATCAAGCATGACAAAATGTAGACTCATGGTCTCATGCTTCTTTTTTATTTTGAGCAAAGAGTTAATTGACAAACTATTCTTTTAATTATGTGTGCACAGCAACGTGAGGAGTTGACAAAGCGCAGAGAGAAAGTGATGAAGAAGAGGGACAAGATCGCCAGCGAAGACACGGATGCCGACAGGACAGTTCTGTCTCTCAACGAAGAGATGGAGTCGCTGACCGCTAACATCGACTACATCAATGACAGCATTGCAGACTGCCAGGCCAACATCATGCAGATGGAAGAGGCCAAGGTGCTTGTGGGAAACAGGAAATTGTGTTATGCACAGGATTGCATTGTGGAACAGAAATGTTTGATTCAATGTTTTTTTTTCGCTGTAGGAGGAGGGAGATACAGTGGACGTCTCTGCTGTGATCAGCTCATGCACTCTATCAGAGGCCCGTGTCCTTCTCGACCACTTTCTCTCAATGGCAGTCAATAAGGTACTGGAGCTCAGTAGATTTTGATTTTGAAAATAGAGATGCTAAATACAAACCCGATTCCAAAAAAGTTAGGACACTGTACAAATTGTGAATAAAAACAGAATGCAATGATGTGGAAGTTTCAAATTTCAATATTTTATTCAGAATACAACAGAGATGACATATCAAATGTTTAAACTGAGAAAATTTATCATTTTAAGGGAAAAATAAGTTGATTTTAAATTTCATGGCATCAACACATCTCAAAAAAGTTGGGACAAGGCCATGTTTACCACTGATGCAATATGTGGTCTGGCATTGTCATGTTGGAAAATGCAAGGTCTTCCCTGAAAGAGACGATGTCTGGATGGGAGCATATGTTGTTCTAGAACTTGGATACACCTTTCAGCATTGATGGTGCCTTTCCAGATGTGTAAGCTGCCCATGCCACACGCACTCATGCAACCCCATACCATCAGAGATGCAGGCTTCTGAACGGAGCGCTGATAACAACTTGGGTTGTCCTTGTCCTCTTTAGTCCGGATGACATGGCGTCCCAGTTTTCCAAAAAGAACTTCAAATTTTGATTCGTCTGACCACAGAACAGTTTTCCAATTTGCCACAGTCCATTTTAAATGAGCCTTGGCCCAGAGAAAACGCCTGCGCTTCTGGATCATGTTTAGATATGGCTTCTTTTTTGACCTATAGAGTTTTAGCCGGCAACGGCGAATGGCACGGTGGATTGTGTTCACCGACATTGTTTTCTGGAAGTATTCCTGAGCCCATGTTGTGATTTCCATTACAGTAGCAATTCTGTATGTGATGCAGTGCCGTCTAAGGGCCCGAAGATCACGGGCAACCAGTATGGTTTTCCGGCCTTGACCCTTACGCACAGAGATTGTTCCAGATTCTCTGAATCTTTGGATGATATTATGCACTGTAGATGATCATAACTTCAAACTCTTTGCAATTTTTCTCTGAGAAACTCCTTTCTGATATTGCTCCACTATTTTTCGCCGCAGCATTGGGGGAATTGGTGATCCTCTTCCCATCTTGACTTCTGAGAGACACTGCCACTCTGAGAGGCTCTTTTTATACCCAATCATGTTGCCAATTGACCTAATAAGTTGCAAATTGGTCCTCCAGCTGTTCCTTATATGTACATTTAACTTTTCCGGCCTCTTATTGCTACCTGTCCCAACTTTTTTGGAATGTGTAGCTCTCATGAAATCCAAAATGAGCCAATATTTGGCATGACATTTCAAAATTTCTCACTTTCAACATTTCATATGCTATCTATATTCTATTGTGAATAAAATATAAGTTTATGAGATTTGTAAATTATTGCATTACTTTTTTATTCACAATTTGTACAGTGTCCCAACTTTTTTGGAATCGGGTTTGTAAATGGTTAATTATACTTACATTGGTCAATATTTGCGTGTTAACATATTAGCTTTAAATTATTGACATTGGGCTCATTGGACCAACTTTCAGGTGTTTAAGTGTTTGTTTTTTAACTGAAAACTTATTTTTATGACATTCTACTGGAAAATATAATGTTATAAATAATATAATATAATATTATTGTCATTCTACTACATGTGTGGATATATAGTGGAACGAAATGTCGTGTCTCACAGGACCACGGTGCTACATACTAATTAGACATAAATATAAACATACAACAATAAAATAAAAGCAATTATAAACATATACAAGTTAACCATCTGACTATACATATACTATTATAAATAGTTGACTGTACATACACATAATCTGAGAGAGACTGTACAAGAACTTTACATAAATACTGGACATGTGTACTTTTGTACATGTGCAAAAGAGATATTTTAGGAAAAGCAGCGCAGAGTGCATACAATACAATACAATACAATACAATATAATATAATATACAGCCTTGGATTTACCTGAATAGTACATTTTCTGATTTCTTTTCTTTTTTTTAATAAAAAAATTCAATTTAATTCAGTAAGCAGTAATCCAATAAGCAATGGGAATAATATAATATAATATAAAAAAATGTTTGTTTTGAATTTTGTGAATTTTAAATATTGTCATTTAATGTCATGCCATCTTATTTGCTAATATTAAATTGTATTATGTATGTTGGATCTTGTCATATCAGTCAACCACTAGTTTAGTAATCGACAGTTATTGTTATCCGCCAAAATATCTACAGTGGCGTATTCTTAATTAAAATATCTTTGGTTATAATGGTTATCATTGTTATAATGATTAACAATCCCTTGAATGATTTAAGACCTTAGATAACACAAAAAGACATTCACCATACATTTTACATCCATAATAAGACCCTTTTTTTAGTACAACTGAATATTCATTAATGCAGGCCAGGACTTTTTCCACAGGGATTTCATCGTCTCGAGAAAAGATTGCTATTAGTTTATATTATTAATTCCAACAACAACTGTTCTCAGGGCTTACAAGCTGCACAGAAGGAGTCTCAGATCAAAGTAATGGAGGGCCGTTTGAAACAGACAGAGATAAACAGCGCCACACAGAACCAGCTGCTCTTCCACATGCTGAAGGAGAAAGCAGAGCTCAACCCTGAACTGGACGCTCTGCTCGGGAATGCTCTCCAAGGTCTGACACACATAAACGCATGTTCACATTCAGCTGTTTGCTTTTTGTTCTCTAGACTTGTACATTTTAAGTTTGATTTTGATTTGCTTTTGTCTTTTTGTTGCCTGAATTCAAACAGAACTAGGTAGCGTGCCATCAGGTAAGTAGAGGCCACTATAGCAGTCCACCAGTGCATGTGTCTCTCCCTCAGACTAACAGACAGTAACAGTAGCGTAGAGCTGCATGGGTCTTGCTTAAACCCCCTGTGGACTTTACTCTTTGAGGAACATGTCTCTCAACTCAAGCATCAACTATAAAAGCACTTAAAAAGTCTTAAGTGCTTGAAGAAGACCCTTGGAGGATGTAAAGTATTCTAGCTGTTGTTAGTTTGTGATAGTGTTAGATTCAGCTCTAATTGCAGTATTATACTGTGTAATACTAATAATAATGTGAATACTGCAAAGATATTACACAATATTACATTTCTTAGTTTCTCAACTATTCCTTATGATGTTTTTGATAGCATATTTATAAAATGATTTAACAGCACATTTAAGAGATTTAAAACTAAATTAGCAAAAATGCAGGTGAATATGGGAAGTTTGATATATTCTCGCTGATCAGTTCTTTTGAACAATCTATTTCAGTAAATCAGATCAAGACAAAGTCATTGAAGAAGAAACAGAGCAAACTGAGACCATATAAATAAATCCAGAAGAACTGTGGCAACGTCTCCAAGATCCTTCAAGAAACCTACATGCAAAGCTACAGTACTGTTAAATGTTTTAGGCACTTGTGTAAAAATGCTGTAAAAAATAGTCTTGAATAGATTTTTTTTATCAATTAACTTCTATTAACTAAATTAAATCAACATTTAGTGTGACCATCCTTTGCGTTTAAAGCAGCTTTTGCCCTAGGTGGACTTGCACATAGTTTTTTCAGGTAGCTTTGCAGGTAGGTTTTTTGAAGAATCTTGGAGACGTTGCCACAGTTCATCTGGATTTATTCTCAGTTTGTTCTGTTTCTTCATGTAATTCCAGACAGACTGGATGATGATCAGATCTGATCTCTGTGTGGAGCACTGATTGTTGTCAGACTAAACTGATATTTCCTACTGACACACTACAGCAAAAGATAGAAAGAACTGACTTAAAACCATTTTTTAGCTGGTGAAAATATAGTGTTCTAATAATTTTGGCCACCACTATAGATGGATGGATCCATCTGTACCACATATTCATTAACTAGTTTCCTTTCTCTATGTCTGACTTAGTGACCACACATCCTTAAAAAAGATGTTTGCAACCCTAATGCTGGTGTCCTGGCTGTAGACTGATATCTCCTCTCCTCTAGTTCTGTTGAATTCAGGGTTGTGATAACAACACTATGATGCATGTCGCTTGAATATTAATGTTCACTGATATCATACTGACAAAGCTAAAAAAAAATGAGGGAGCACAAGTGTTTCTGATGCTAAAGTGTGTGTGTGTGTGTGTGTGTGTGTGTGTGTGTGTTTGCTCAGAAAATGGCGATGAAAGCAGCAGCGATGAATCAGCACAGAGTCCAGCCACAGAGAAGAGGTAAAGCACTTCAGTCAGGCCAATAAAACTCTTTAAACTCAATTGTAAATCTGTCTTGATGTCATTCACTTGATTCAGTTGAGTCATTTGGTGAAGACTAATTTTATCTTCTTCTGAAATTGTTTGTTGTGCACTTTTTGGAGGGACTATGCTGTATATAACATTTTCATCAGCAAACAGTTATTTGGCTCCAGCGTGCATTTCAATCGATATCAATGTCTGTTTCTGTGTCTCTTGTAGTTGTTTGGCTTCGGATCTCATGAAACTTTGTGGAGAAACCAAAGCCAGGAATAAGGTAGAACATTAGTAATTCTGCACATTTATTTGCTTGCGTTTATTAATTTATACAGTTGTGCTCATAAGATTACATACCCCTTGAAGAATATGCAAATATGTTAATAATTTTAACTAAATAAGAGGGATCATGAAAATTGCATGTTTTTTTTTATTTAGTACTCCTCTGAATAAGCTATTTCACTGAACAGATATTTATATATACTCCACAAGACAAAATAATAACTGAATTCATAAAAAATGACCCCGTTCAAAAGTTTACATACCCTTGAATCTTAATACTGTGTGTCGTTTCCTGGATGATCCACGACTGTCTTTCTTTTTTGTGATAGTTGTTCACAAGTCCCTTGTTGGTCCTGAACAGTTCAACTGCCTGCTGTTCTTCAGAAAAATCCTCCAGCTCCTGCACATTCTGGTTTTCCTGCATCTTCTGCATATTTGAACCCTTTCCAACAGTGTCCGTATGATTTTGAGATTCATCGTTTCACACTGAGGGCAACTGAGGGACTCATACAAAAGGTGGAAACATTTACTGATGCTCAAGAAGGCAACACAATGCATTAAGAGCCAGAGGGTGTAAACCTTTGAACAGGATGATGATGTGTAATTTTTTCTTATTCTGTTTAAAGATTATATATATATTTTTTTTTTTCATTTGGTACTGCACTACATAAATGCTACATAAGCATGAAGCTATATAAATACTTGAATATTTCCCAGAGAACAAAATAAGTACAATTTACCCTGATCATCCAATTCAAAACGTTTACACATAATGCATTGTGTTGCCTTCTTAAGCATCAGTACGTATTTTCACCTTATATAATAGTTATGTATGAGTCCCCCAATTGTCCTCCATGTGAAAATATGGATGTCAAAATCATACACTGTTGGAAAGGGTTCAAATATGCAGAAAATGGAGGAAAACCAAAGAATGTGCAGGAGCTGGAGGATTTTTCTTAAGAACAGCAGGCAGTTGAACTGCTCAGGACGAACAAGGGACTCATGAACAACTATCACAAAACAGAAAGACAGTCATGGGTCATCCAGGAAACGACACAGAGTATTAAGATTCAAGGGTATGTAAATTTTTGAATGGGGTCATTTTGATAAATTCAGTTATTATTTTGTCTTGTGGAGAATATATAAACATCTGTTATTTGAAATAGCTTATTCAGGACAGTATTAAATAAACAATAACATGCAATTTTCATGATCCCTCTTATTTTGTTAAAACTATTAACATTTTGCATATTCTGCAAGGGGTATGTAAATTTATGAGCACAACAGTATATATATATAAAAAAACAACAACTATTTAATAATAAACAAATTCAAATACAGTGTGATCAAAACCTATTGTGACATGTAGCTTGTTAAAATAGCCTATTTGGTTCTGTATTATTTACTTCCCAGTGTGTTATCCACATAATTATGGTTTAACTAATTGATAATTATAGACTAATAGTTTATCATACAACAATGATAACAGTAACAGAAGCCCTAATTATCTTCATTGAAGAGAAAAAAGAATGTTGAGAGCATTACTTTAGCTGACTACTAGATCATAAGACAAAAGCGTGACAAAATAATCCATTTCCCTGATGTATAAATTCATTATTTGAGTATGTGATAAATTTAGGCTCGCAGAAGAACCACCACCCAAATGGAGCTGCTGTATGCCAACACTGGTGACCCTGACGCCCCTCCAGAGGATTTCTCTGCCCCTCTGCTTCATGTAGTGGAGAGTCCAGAAGGACATAAAGAACCGGCACCCATTCCCTACTTAGGGGACAGAGACACAGTGGCCTTCTCCTCTAGCGTAGCATCCAAGACAAATGCTGTGTAAGTGATTGGTGAACAGAAAAAAAAGCAAAATCCATATATTATGAAACCATAAATTTTCATAATAATTTTTGAAAAAGTCAGCAGCCATTCCTTTATTCTAAACTCTTCATAAACATGCTGACACATCCTAATAAACATTACAGTCATGTCTGATGTGAGGTTTTTAAGTCACACTGGCTTTTGTCTAATGCGTAGCTCCAGTGCCAGATCTCCCACGGCTACAGAAAGGAAGTCTCTGGACCGCTCGCCTCTTAGCCGCAGAAAAGCACAGGACAGGAGCCAGAACCCTGCAGAAAGAACCAAAACCCTGGACAAACAGTGAGTAATGGCTTGCTACTCATAAATGTCTTCCTTCCAAACATATTTGCTAAGTTTGTTTGCAGATGTTCCAAATGTCTTGTATTACTAAAGTGAACATCCATACTTTCATTCCCCATAAAAAAAAAAAAAAAAAACACTTTTGCATTATTTCCAAGTTTCAGCCACAGTTTTTCCATTTTGTTCTGTTCAGGGACTGATGTTGTGTTAGAAACACAAAAATAGTTTCTATCTCTCCACTTCAAAACCTGATTTGCTTTGATCTTCCCATAATTCTTTTCTCTGTCTGATCCTGCATTAATGTAGGAGTGGTGGCTCTTGTTGTGAAACTGCATATTGTCTGTGGTATTCAGTTTGGACATGTACATACACATATCTGCTAATATAAAGGCCTTCACTCATTCAGAATTACATACTTAGGAGGATGCTTTTGAGGATGTAATTTATTGTAATGAAATGATTTGCAATTTCTTCAATCAGTTCTTTTCCCTCCACATTACAACATGTCTTAAACTGTTAGTCCACATAAAAACTAAAATTCTGTCATCATTTACTCACCCTCAAGATGTTCCAAGTTTCTTTTTTCTGTTAAGTACAAAAGAATAATTTAGAGTATTGATAGAATGTGGGTAACGGAAGCCACTGACTTCCATAATATGGAAAAAGAAATATTCTGGAAGTCACTGATTACCATCAACTGTTTGGTTACCCACATTTTTCAAAATATCTTTGTTTGTGTTCAGCAGAATAGAGAAACTCATACAGGTTTGGAACAAAATGAGAGCGAGTAAAAAATGACAGAATTTTCATTTTTGGGTGAACCAACTTTTTAAGGTCTGGTCACATTAGCTAAATTTTGTCAAAATATTTCCAAAAAAGGTTCATTGTCCATTGGCAACAGTGTATGATTGTGTGAATGCCTATTGTAATGACTGGATTTTGATCCTTAAAATTTTGGATTTTAAAGGAATCCAGTCATTTCTATAGAAATACACATGATTAAGGGTTTCATGCGATGGCGAAAGAATTCCCCACACAGATTTTGCAACGAGTTCATCTTGGTAATGTGGATTCACTGCTGTGACCAACAGAAAGTGGTTTAGTGGACCACTGTGGGAACTGTTCTTCACATTGCTACACCCGTTGAACCTGTTTGCGAAATCTGTGTGGGACAATATTTCACTTTCATGTGAAATTTCCAACACCTTGTATTCCTTATTCAAATTAACCTTATTAAAATAAATGGATTTTTTCTGCCAAAAAAATCACAGAACAACTGTAATTTTGACCACTCCTTTAGAACAACCTATGATGCCTAAAAGTGCTCTCTAGCTAGGCAGCTTACTACACTTTGAAATGGAGCCGGAGTATTTTATTAGTCTGATTTGATTGAGTGTTTAATGCATCAGTATCATGTGTTTTTGGTCCAGAGGTCCGGCAAGCCCAGCTCAGGCAGCCCGCTCAAGTCGAGCAGCCAGACTGCAGTGTGTGCATGTGGCCGAGGGTCATACGAAACCCCTGCTGTGCGTGGACTCGACTGATGATCTGCTCTTCACCGGCTCAAAGGGTCAGTGAACTTTTTGTTTTTCATGTAAAGAGTTACAGCCTTACAAACAGGTATTTACTGTAGTAAAATACAAAGGAGTATATAATTAACTTTACTAAATGTAAAGTTTACCTCATGCACATCAGCTGGTTGTTTGTTTTGCAATAATGACAATCTATATATTATCCTATATATTATACAGTTGATTAACAGATAAATTGGTAATTTGAGTTTAAATTATTATTAGCTAACTAAAAATTTAGGTAATACATTTAATCCATAACTTCTAACAGCAGTAAATAAGGGGGTTGGGTCATTTTCACCCAAAAATGAAAATTCTGTCATTAATTACTCACCCTCATGTCATTCCAAACCCGTAAGACCTTTGTTCATCTTCAGAACACAAATTAAGATATTTTGATGAAATCTGACAGCTTTCTGACCCTTCATAGACAGCAGCACAACTACCACATTCAAGGCCCAGAAAGGTAGTAAGGACATTGTTAAAATAGTCCATGTGACATCTGTGGTTCAACCTTAATTTTATGAAGCTACAAGAATACTTTTTGTGCACAAAGAAAACAAAAATAACAGCTTTATTCAACAATTTCTTCTGACATGGAAGAGAATTGTTGGCACAATGAAAACTAGCCATGCGCTAGCAGCGTTTATACTTAATTAAATCATTCCATTAATATTTTTATGATAACTTATTAACCTTACATTTGTTGTTATGTTCCGTAACACAATATAACCAATTATGAATGCAAAGGATTTCTGCTTCTGAATTTCAGATTGTTACCCTTAATGCATTGCCAGTATAATAAACATTGTGTTTTATCCCCGTCCATCCCTTTTTTTAATCTCAGATCGCACATGTAAGGTGTGGAACCTGGTAACGGGTCAAGAGATCATGTCTCTTGGAGATCATCCCAGCAGTGTAGTGTCAGTCCGATACTGTTCCAGCCTGGTCTTCACTGTCTCTACTGCTTATGTCAAAGTATGGGACATCCGTGACTCCGCCAAATGCATCCGCACCCTCACGTGAGTCATCCTGGTACTGTGTAATTTATTGAAAGCCAGTGTTCTCTAATGCTTCTAAATATTTTACCTATGGTTGCTCATTTTTAGCTCTCTGTCTTCTTCAGATCTTCTGGACAGGTGTCTCAAGGTGACACATGTGGAAGCAGTTCTGTTGCCATTCCTCAAGGAGAAAATCAGATCAATCAGATCGCCCTCAATCCTTCCGGAACATTCCTTTATGCTGCATCAGGCAACACGGTCAGGATGTGGGACTTGAGAAGGTACTAAACAAAGACTGTAGGGACTATAGGGACTATACCTAAGAAGTGCATTTTATAGTGCTCATGGTGATAGTGTTACTTTCAGATATTCAAATTAAACTATATGTTGTTTTATTCATCTACAGATGTGGCCATTAAGAATGCACAGTTTTTTTCTGGGGGGGGGGGGGGGGGGTTCACATGGCAGCATGAAAATTGCCACGCTAATTTGTACACTCAAACTAGCTATATTTCCTTAAAACTCAACCATAACCATGGTTGACCTAAAAGAGGAAATGGATCATAGAAGACATGCTAATGTACTCATTTAACTAACCTGGGGTGTATTTCCCAAAAGCATTGTTAGCCAACTATGGTCACAAGTTCCGTTGTTACCAACATTCCATTCAGTGTTTCTGTAACCACCAATGTGGTTCGCAGTTTGTGTGATTGGAGCTACAGCTCTCAACCTGTGGAGCCAAGCATATTTTCTTGTTACTATGACATGCTAATTGACATGGATGACTTGCATGACTCACGCTAGCCATTTTGGGGCACACACTGGTTCATTTGATGCCAGATTTTGGTTTGTATGGATGATTTGAATCAGTTTTCCAAAGCTGTGTACACACCAGCAAAGTATAAAAGTAAAGTGAGCAATGGTATACATTTTGCAATATTCTCCTGCATCATTGTTAACTAGAAAAAGGGGTAAACAGTTGTTGTTTTAATGAGGCAAATGTGTGACGTGTTGTTCTGTAAAAAAAAAAAAAACGTGTAGTGTAGTGTAACCAAAATATTGAGTAGGCAAAATCAGGTTTGGACCAAGCAATCAAACCAAGTGTTAAATAGATCATCATGCTTTTGAAATAAGCAAGCTAACGTGCAATATAATCTGTATTTTTGTAGTTGGCACGTATAAGATGCCTTTTTAAATCTGTTAAAGTAATTGTAGTTTATTCTAGCATTAAGTCTCCATTTACACGTTATTTGTTTGTTGTCTACAGATTTGTATCTACTGGAAAACTGACGGGACATCTGGGGCCGGTAATGTGTCTTACGGTAGACCAGATGGGGAAGGGTCAAGATGTGGTCGTAACAGGCTCAAAAGATCACACCGTGAAGGTATGTTCGGACATTCTAACATGCTCTCTGTGAACTATCGTAAGAGTCCATATGGGTGCACATGCTGATTTCCATATGATAATTTTCACCTTTTGGTCATGGCTCATGCACAATTACACAAGCTGTTGCAGCTCATTTATGGATGCTTGAACACAAACAGTAGTTTATACTATTAATATGGCCTCAAGTGCAACAAGAAACAAAATGGCTATCCAGGAACATGCTTTTTGGACTCATGCTTTAGACTTGCTTTTTGGGACTTGTGATGCATCTCTAAGGCTTTTATTTTCTTGTGTTGCAGATGTTTGACGTGGTAGAAGGCGCTCAGGGCAGCATCAGCGCCACACATCATTTCGACCCATCCCATCAGGATGGGCTGGAGGCTCTGGCCATTCACGGCGATTCACTTTTTACTGCTGCCAGAGACTCCTGCATTAAAAAATGGGACTTAACCCGCAAACAGCTACAAGAGGTAAGTAATGTTGCAAGGAAAGACAGCTTTGCAGTAAACGCTATGGCTGTGTTCCAAATCCTAGTGAGCTGCCTACCTAAGCAGCATTTTTAGGCATCATTCCCAAAACTAAATCTGTCCCAAACATTATGCAGCAAAACTGTGGTGCCTACTTTTAAGTTCTCACTGTGACTCAAATGTAAGTTATAAATATACCTCAGTTTATGATAATAATGAATAAGTACTCTTAATCTCATTAAAATGTGGCTATTTTACACAATATTTAATGTAAAATTACTCTTATGAGAATATTTAGATGCTAGACTAGCATAACATGCTACATACTTTTAAAATCAGTTGTTTGCAGTCTAGTCTCTTAGTGTTTTATTTATTATACTCTTAAGTGTCACCGATGCACCCAGGGGCGCTCTTTTTTTCATTGTCTTTTTTTCTCTATCACATATTTTAGTAATCATCATAAATTATATATCATTTGAAAGCCATATCATTTTAACCATTTTTAAATCAAACATTGCATTACCATGGAAATGGTACTTTTAAAATCTTTTAGTGGTCTCCTCCCCTTAGTGGGCGGAGTCAAGTGTCATATTACAAAATGTATTACAGCCTTTTAGAATCAATTTTTTTTTATAATCTTGACAATATATCATCGGAAATGTCTGAGTCTCAAAATTCCATATTTGGTGGTTATTTTTTGATAGAAGTGATATTGACAGAGAAACATTTGTGACAGAAAAATGCTTCCAAAAAAAATTCAATGGCACCCGGTGGCTGTTTGTGGTATAACGCCCTAAATAAAATCTCACAGGAACCTCAATTTTTTTATATCAACTTCAAATTTGGAACATAACTTATGAAGACATAAGGCTTTAATTTTATAGCAGTTTTGGATTCAGAAATATTTTGTAAAATATTTATTTTATGTAAAATAAAATAAAAATGGTACATTTTCTTTACAGTAAATTTAAACTTCTATAACTTTTTGAATACTAATATTTTGAAATGATTCCATTTGTACAGTAATCTGCAGATTGTCTTCTTTAAAAAAGAGTCCAACCTTAGGTCTATATTCCAAAGTGTTCATGAATTATAACAATTTAAGTTTAGATAGTGCACTTTTACGTCTATGTTCAAAAATTGGGGGAGGTGACACTTAAGCTATGCTAATGCCTAAAGTCTTTAATACTTGAAGAAAGCTATTTGTTAGCATTTCCATTCATCTTGGTAGCAGTTATTTGGAACAGAGGTTCCTTGGTTTTTGGTATTTCCATATGTTGACAGTAGACAGATCATTAGAGTTTGGAACAGAGTTTATATCTAAAAATAAATCCTGAAATGACTTGTAACTATCACACATAAAGACTGAGTATAGTAAAACCCTCATACTTTCAGTTATCCTTCTATAATTGATTTGTTTGCATGTTTTCTTCTTCTTGCAGCAGGTAGAACAGGCTCACTCTGATCTCCTGAGCTCTCTGGCGGTGGTCCCTGGCTCCAGCGCTGTTATGAGCGGCTGCAAGGGCGGACTGCTCAAATTCTGGCACACAGACACGCTTAGAGCTCTGGGAGAAATAAGGGGTCATGACAGCTCTGTCAATGACATCTGCACAAACAGCAGTCAGCTCTTTACCGCCTCAGAGTGAGTGACAGGCATTCAGATATCAACAAAGAACACACACATACAAATAAGCAGAACTTACACTTTTAGTTTTAGCTTACGCTAACAACCACTCAACTTAGCAATATCTTGGTAACAACCAAACAACCTAACCCAAAACCCAAGCTAGCCAATGCATTGCAACATTCTGCCACGATGTAACTGTTTACATTGCCATGCCTCACTTTGTGAGATTGTCAGTTACTAATTACAACATTGTGGCAACATCATGGATCAATAGTGGCTCATTGGTAAAAGTTGTTCATTTTCACTTGTTGTTATATGGATGGACATGCCCAAGTTAATAAGTCATTCAATTATCAAAGTATTTTGAATATAGTGCGTAACTGAAATGATCTTGGATATCTTATGAACTTACAAACTCATACCTGATGTTGTTTTGAGTTGGTAATGAAGTTACGGACATGCAGTGTTGTTGTTGCTACAATGTCTTGAAATTACTAAAAAGTGCAAATACATTATGTAACTGGTTTGTTATCTAGCTAATGTGCTAAAAATGATTAGAACGCCCTTCTAACTGCATGGCAACCTTTTTGCAAATGGATAGCAACAGAGCTGGGTAGTAATTAGAGTATATTATGTAATATAATGCTGATAATCAGATTACAGTTACTTTATGGATTACATGATTACATATTATTCATACAGTGTCAGTAAATCATTCATAATTTATTATTTTTTTCTTAAAATTCTATTGTGCGTCATACTATTTAGCATTGACTATATTCACAATATACGTAGAATGGCCATGTAAATGTCATGTAAATAATTTTACCATCCATGCTTCTGAATTTGGGGGAGAATGTACGTCAAGCATTTAGACCAAGTATGAAATAAAGATCAGCCGAACCCCTTTGACATTAAATATTTACTTGAAATATCTCAGGACAATAATATTTCAGTTTTTTAAAGACACATTTGCATGTTTACAGTTCAATGTCGCTTATGGTCGCACTGACATGCAGCTAAACAAATGAAATATTTCTATTTTTAGTGTTTCAGTATTTTTTTAATTACATTTTTATGATTGATTATTAGCTTTTTATCAACTCACAAACCCACTACAGTTCTTCCATTTAAGCCTAGTTTGGGAAACCCTGTTGTAATGTAATGTTTAATGCGTCTTGTAATGTTGATATAAAGAAAATGGAATATATTTTCTTTCTCTTTGCTTTTTATATCAATATGGTATGTTAAATGGTAAATTTAAAACAAGTAGTCAGAATACATGACCTAAAATGAGTAACCTAGATTACGTTACTAACTGCGGTTTTGATAATGTAATCTATAATCAGTAATAGACTATAATTTGTAAGTAATCTACCCAGCTCTGGATAGCAACACCTTGGTAACGGCATAAATAACTCATATCTGAATAACATAACATATATACATATACACCCTAGCAATTGTGTAGCAACACCTTAGCAACCACTCAGGATTCACAACAGCCTAGCATTGTGGCAGCTTTTGGCCCATCACCACTCGCTTTTCAGAAAATGTAGAAAACCGTTGCTAACACTGCTTTACAACACTATAAATTGTTGATTTGAATTCTCTTGTTGCTTTTTCACAGTGACCGGACAGTCAAGATCTGGCAAGTGAGAGGATCTTTAGAGGACGGCCTTCACTGATGAGAACACAAGGTCACTGTGAAGGTTTTGGCTTCCTACAAGAATTTCCTCTACCAATGTGACGCTTGTTTCTTGAAACTCTGGCAGCGATTCAGAGGAGAGCTTCCTGTTGTAACTGCTGTATATTTCCTCATCTACAGTGTTGAAGTGCCCTGTTTGCAGACTGTAAAGGGGGATGTTGTAGGTCAATAAGTGTTTTTTTGATGTGGCACCATCCTAAAGCTGGGCTTTGGGCATCACAGACTGCCGTATGAGCAGTGCTTAAGAAGCACACGTGTTTGTGAACGTCATTGTTGACTGGACTAAACCGATATGCTTTTAAATTATTCGTTAATATTGATGTCAGCTCTTTTCCGATGTTTGTTGACCAAAGTTAGACTCTCTTTGTGTGAATCTTTCCAGTGGAACTAGATCTCAATGCACCCGTACTGTAGTCTTAACTGCACTGGAATGGTACAGTGATATTTGCACCGGTGTCTCTGTCTAGTTTGTGTTTTACCTTTTTATAAAGCCTGAACTGGTTCTTTTTCATTTTCTGGTTGAAACCTTTGAGTACGCTGTACAAAAATATTTCCTCTGATGTAATGTAGTTATTATTGATGTCAGATGGCAAGTGAAATAAACTACATCTGTCAAAATCTTACAGGTTTTTCTGCAGTGTTTTAAATGAATGTACTGTACTTGATTTAATGTTGAGTAGTTAAACTGCAGGGCCAGAATAATAACACTAGGGGGCAGTCCACACATAATGGACAGTGAACTGGCATATATATATATATATATATATATATATATATATATATATATATATATAGTGTATGTATATACTGTAGATGGTCTTTACATTAAAGGGACCATTTGGAAAAAATTACATTTTTTCGGGGATCACAAAGTGCTTGGGAGTTTTGAGTGTTTCTGATTTAAATCATGGCCTGGGCACAAACCCAAAATTCTATAAATCTGGCAAAATGTAAATTATTTACCACTCTTACAAATTAGTAAAATGCAATGCAATTCAATGTAATATTAACCAAACCAAAAATGTATTTTAAAATTAATTAATAAAATAAAATGAAAAGATTATTATGGATTTAAACCAACTTTAATGTGCCCCAAGCATGAGGAATTTGAATCCATGCACATTTTAATTTGATACTTGTTACCAATTAATGTTAATGTTAAAACAAAGTACAGATGGCCAATTAGATGTTAGCGTGGCTCTAATTAAAAGTATAAAACCACAGATCTGTCATTTTGAAAGAATTATCCCTGCAAATATGCTCTCTTTAGTTTTATGATAATGTTTGAAATAGCTTGATACGAAGAAGCAGTTATTATGTTTATGAACTAATGAAAGAATGAGAGAATCAGATTTAGCTGAACCTGTCTGATTGATTGTTTGACGTTATATTTTGTTCAACTTTGACATTATTTAATGTATTATATTTATTATCTGTTGTTATGGCATATATATATATATATATATATACACATACATACATACATACATACAGTCATGGCCAAAAATATCGGCACCCTTGCAATTCTGTCAGAAAATGCAACACTTCTCTCAGAAAATTGTACCAATTGCAAATGTTTTGGTATTCACGTGCTTATTGTTTTTGTTTGCACTGCAGCTAACAGAGAAGAAAAGTCAAACTTGATCAAATTTCACACAGAACTCATAAATGGACTGGACAAAATTATTGGCACCTTGTCAAAATTGTAAGAAATAATTGCTTTTCAAGCATGGGATGCTCCTGTAATTTGTATTTAGACACACCTGTGGCAAGTAACAGGTGTGGGCAATATAGTAATCACACTTGCAACCAGTAAAAATAAAGAAAAGTTGACTCAACCTTTGTGCTGTGTGTCACACTGAGCATGGAGAAAAGAAAGAAATGTAAGGAGTTGACTGTGGATTTGAGAGAAAAAATTGTGGAAAACCATGGACAATCTCATCCATCTCCAGAGATCTTGATGTTCCTGTGTCCACTGTGCGCAATATCATCAAGAGGTTTACAGCCCATGGCACTGTAGCTAACCTCCCTGAACGTGGACGGAAGAGCAAAATTAATGAAAAATTACAACAAAGTATTGTTCAAATGGTGGATAAAGAACCCTGATTAACTTCCAGACAAATTCAAGCTGATCTGCAGACACAGGGTACAACAGTGCCAGCTCGCACTATCCGTCGCCATCTGAATGAAAAGGGATGCTATGGTAGGAGACCCCGGAGGACACCACTGCTGACACACAGGCATGAAAAAGCAAGACTGGAGTTTGTCAAAACTTATGTGACAAAACCACAATCCTTCTGGGAGAACGTACTGTGGACAGATGAGACAAAAGTAGAGCTTTTTGGTAAAGGACGTCATGGCACTGTTTACAGAAAAAAAAAAATGAGGCCTTCAAAGAAAAGAACACGGTCCCTACAGTCAAACATGGTGGAGGTTCAAAGATGTTTTGGGGTTGCTTTGCTGCTTCTGGCACTGGATGCCTTGACTGTGTGAACGGTATCATGAAATCTGATAAACACCAAAGAATTTTGGGGCACAACGTAGTGGCCAGTGTCAGAAAGCTGCATCTCCACCAGAGGTCATGGGTCTTCCAGCAGGACAATGACCCGAAACACACTTCAAAAAGCACTCAAACAAAGCGCTGGAGAGTTCTGAAATGGCCAGCAATGAGTCCAGATCTGAATCCCATTGAACACCTGTGGAGAGATCTCAAAACAGCAGTTGGGAGAAGGCATCCTTCAAATCTGAATGACCTGGAGCAGTTTGCAAAAGAAGAGTGGTCCAAAATTCCAGTAGAGAGGTGTAAGAAACTCATTCATGGTTACAGGAAGCAACTGATTTCAGTTATTTTTGACAAAAGGGGTTGAATGAATGAATGAATGAAGCACTTATATAGCGCTTTATTGTGTATTGCTATAGACCCAAAGCACTTTACAATCATATAGGGGGCCTCTTCTCAACCACCACTTGGATGATGCGACGGCAGCCACAGGACAATGGCACCAGTGCGCTCGCCACACACCAGCTACAGGTGGAGAGGAGAGAGAGACAGAGCCAATCAAGTGGATGGGGATTATTAGGAGGCCATGATCGACAAGGGCCAGTGGAGGGAATCTGGTCAGGACACCGGGGTTACACCCCTACTCTTTACGATGAGTGTCATGGGATTTTTTTAATGACCACAGAGAGTCAGGACCTCGGTTTAACATCTCATCCGAAAGACGGTGCTTTTTGACAGTTTAGTGTCCCTGTCACTATACTGGGGCGTTAGGACCCACACAGACCACAGGGTGAGCACCCCCTGCTGGCCTCACTAACACCTCTTCCAGCAGCAACCTAGTTTTCCCAGGAGGTCTCCCATCCAGGTACTGACCAGGCTCAGCCCTGCTTAGCTTCGTGGGCAACCGGTCTTAGGCTGCAGGGTAATATGGCTGTGAGTTCTTCAAAATATTAACTTAAGGGTGCCAATAATTTTGTCCAGTGCATTTTTTGGGGTTCTGTGCGGAATTGTATCAGATTTGATTTTTCTTCTCTATTTGTTTGTGTTGTTCCAATGCAAACAAAAAATAAATAAATAAACATGTGAGTACCAAAACATTTGCAACTGCAACAGAGAAGGGTTGCATTTTCTGACAGAATTGCAAGGGTGCCGATATTTTTGGCCATGACTATGTGTGTACATAGTCATGGCCAAAAATATCGGCACCCTTGCAATGACTATGTACACACATAGTCATGGCCAAAAATATCGGCACCCTTGCAATGACTATGTGTGTACATATATACAGTATACATGCAGCACATTCATTTATCTTTTTTCTTTTTTTCTTTTTTAGTAGCACTAGTTACACTTCTGCAACACCTGTGGCCTCTTGCCCAAAATAAATTCTGAGTTTTAGAGTTGACAAAACCAAACAATTCCAATCCAGTTTGGACTGTGTTCAGCAGCAAACCCACTGACTTTGGGACAATGGGTCTGGAAGTGGAAAAATGTGAACTGATTTCCGGGTTTTGTACGCATTCCTACAGCACTTGATTAAGAGATAGTAACTAACTGTTGAATAATGTCGTAGCTGACGGACATGGTGCGAGACCTTCTCTTACACACAGCACCTCAGAGCCCAGCAGCTGTCTCCATCTCGCAAGGCACTCATCTAAATTTAGAATAAGAGGGAATTCACTCAGCTGTAAGGAATCTCTCAGCTCAAGCACAAACACCCTCACGTCATCTATCTGTTCTCTGCTGTAATGTCAGTCATTCATCTGCCCTTACTGGAAGAATTATAGAAGGATACTGTATTCAGTATGAACAAGGTGCGAATGAAACAAAAAACTCAATATAAAAATGAATTCTCTGAATAAAATGCCATGATTTATCTCTTGATGAGATTGTGTATAACAAATCAAAGGTCTTTGTTCTTCCTAGGTGAGACATTTTGATTGATTTAAAGGCTATTTCTGATGAAGCAATCCACTCTCTGAGGTGTACGGATGAAGAGATAATAAAAATGACCTGCTGAGATGAGGAGGTCTAATTTTTCATCATAATTTTTGTAAGCAAGTGACATTAAGATGAAGAAGAAAACAAAACATAAAATTACAGCCCTGGATGCTGATTGACCAATACAGTTTTTATCATGGTAAAAATACACTGACTGACATCTGAAACAACATGTGCATTTGAAGACTTTTTTTCTTTTTAGAATTTATTATTATTATCATTATTATTATTAAATGGCTATATTGTAATTCCTATTATTTTACATTTAAAAGTTTAAAATCTAAAAAAATAAATAAAAAAAAATCAAGCAATATATGCCGAAAGCAAGGTAATTTGTATATTTTATAAATTTACACAGTTTTAACATCGAAAAAGCCAAAGCATCAATGTTTGCAGGCCACCAAGCAATAGACAGAATGGAACAGAGTATTTGAGTTAAGTGGGGACAGCAATTTCTTCACTTCAATGATCACTCCAGGTTTTCCAGCTCCACTCCGGGTTTCCCATTTTCTCTTCCCCACTTGTGCGACAAATCTCCACTCCTAAGGATCCTGAAGCAAGTGGGAAAAAAAAAAACGATCCGATTAAAAAAATAATAAAAATAAAAATAAATGAATAAACAAACGAATAATTAATAAAATAAAATAAAATTAGATACAATTTAATTTAAATTAAATTAAAAAAAGAAATATTAGATGAAATGTATAATTATAATGCGTACACTGTAAAAAATTGCCGTGATTTTAACAGTAAAAAACTGTGAAAATGCTACAGTAAAAACCTGTTAAATGGATAACGGCAAGTTCCTGTAAAATTTACAGGGGAAAACTGACCGTAAACTGACGTTCTCAGAATTCCCTGCGTTGCATTTCAAATTTTGTTTGAATTTGATGTTTTTTTGTTTTTTATAAATAATTATGTTTCTTCTTAGTTTTTTTCCTAGCAGTTATGTTTATTAGGGTTGTATGTTACATCTAATGTTGTTAAATTAATATTTATTGCATATTTCAATTTAATGAGTCTCACCATGATGGTGTTTAGTGCTTGTGTGAATGACACTGTGCCCCTTCTATATATGTTATTATTTAAAAGCTGCTTGTGATGGGCTTTGGTTCATCATGTGACTTTCTCATTATCACCTGCATTTGGTGGTTATCAGTGTATTTCAAAGGTACAAAACAAATTTCAGTATTTCAATAGGTTGGCATGTTAACATTATATCAGTTAATGAAATTATGGTATTTAACTGTAAATTCAAGTTAAAACCGTGAAACCTAAAATGTTGTTACCGTATTTTTTTTACAGTAGAATTCCGGCAACCACAATTTTACAGTGTATAATTGCTTTGTTATTATATAGAAGTAGTTCTTCAATAAATGTATAACCACTCTACTGCAATAAAACAATATGCATGCGTTTACTAAATGCTGGGTGGCAAACCTGCTTCCTAAAATAATTACAAGCGTGATACTATCAGTCACTTTCTATAACAAACAGTGGCACATAAAACATCTGCTATAGAGTATGAAAGCATACAAAAGGTCTTTTTTATTTCCATTTCCACTTGAATATTTAATGTCTCATGTGTATTTCAACAAAAGACCCACTTATAGGCAATCCATTCAATTCTGCCATTCATATAAAGACTCTAATAGTAGCTACAGTAACATTCACTATTATTAAATTGAATAATTTTTAACCCTGCAGTAAATTGGTCTTGAATTCTCGGATTCATTTCATACAGTATGTGTTCCTTAGACATTTATGGATTCATCTAAAATGGTCTCTGCAGGAGTTTAATCGTTGTATTGATGTTCAACCTAGTTGTTTGCCAATTAGTATAAATTGGTAATCAATAACTGAAGACATAAATCAATAATCACAGTTGTTGATCCCTGACAACAGAGTTTTTCCATGAGTAACCTGACACAGCATTCAGCATATCCACATAAATTCAACACGACTCTCATCATGACTACCCATGTGTAATAACTGATTATATTCAAAGCAACTGTAAAGAGAGCCACTGCAACATGCCTCATTTGAGAACAAAGCAACATAATGAACTCATCTCTGTTTGTGCACTGAGTTGCAACGATGCGAGCGGTTTTGGTTTAACATGGAAATATTCTGTGTTTTTTTTTTTTTTTTTTAATTTTGAAGATATTAAATTAGTAGTTATATAGTCGGAATGGATTAAATACAATGTTTATGCATTTTTGGTAACTCACTGCATCATAACAGTATGTTTAGTCACATGACACACAATATCCAATGAGCTTCAATGGTATAGTCCTATTAATGGACTGTATTGCTTCAGAAGACGTTACTAAACCACTGCAGTTGTATGAGACATTTAAAATGACGTCCTGAATGACCAAATGCCATGTTTATCACTTCAGTTTGTGAAAGAATGTTATAGAAAGAACAAATCAGCTGATCATAAATTGACCTTTAACAGTCATAAATACATACATAAACAAGCATTGTGTTATTATTAATGTTACTCAGTCTACAGCAAAACCATGCATGTGACAAATTTAATCATACCAACATAATGACAGACCAATCTGTAGTAATAAATCTAAACTAAAATTAATCTTAAATGAACAGAAACAATGAGGTTAAATGTTTGATGCCAAATGATGTTACACTATCGAAAAACAATAATGAAATAATGACACTGTACAACATACTTCAACAATTATAAATATTACTAGTACAATTGTTGTTGTTGTTATTATTAGTTGTTGTTGCTTTTAATAGACTATTTATATTATACTATACATAATATTATAATTATAGAACAATATTTATTTTTATTAACTATATGTTTATGTATTACATTATAATATTATTCTACTATTATCTATCAATCAATCAATCAATCAATCAATCAATATATATATATATATATATATACACACACACAGCAGTTGTAAACAACAATTTGATTAACTATTTAATAATGATTATATTCTATAACAGTAGCTATTACATAATAATAATAATAATAATAATAATAATTATTATTATTATTATTATTATTACCACCATTATTTATTATAAAAAGAAGAAGCAGAATGACTTTAAGAACAATAAGCTTTTGAACTGTTGTTGTTGTTGTATCTGTCACGGCATTGTCAGTGTTAAATCTGTTTTGAGTCTCAGATGAATTCACGGCGAAGAATTCTCCAAGTGTGGCATCGTTCCTTCGCCCATGCAGCGCCACACACACTCTCTAACACATTCACACTCTCTCATGGCGAGCAGAGGGGACGCTGTCTCTGTTATGGACTGACAGAAGCTCTGCATTCCTCCTCGCAATCTTTCCAAATCACCCATGAATTCTCTCGCGTAAAGCGGCGCGAGCGTCCGTCCTCTTCCGTCTAAAAGGGTTAAAGAAAAGAAACCTCATCATGAACAGCATGAGCAGTTGCGGTTTCCTGAATATGGCGACGATAGGAGAATTCGACCCGCTCAACGCCACTATTCCTGCTACAAAAGTTGAGATTACAGTCTCGTGCAGGTGAGGAACGTTTACGTACCGCTCACACCTTTACGCACAACTGCCTTTATTTTATTATTATTATTATTATTAATTTTACGCGCGATGTTTTAATGGTACATTTAGGAGAAGACGCAATTACGCGTGACATTTTGGCACAAAACCAGGTTATAACCCGGCTTCTTCCAGAAATATCATCCGTAAGTGTGTTTATGAGGTGTAGTGTATGTGGATATTATAATGGAAAACAACCGTACTTTTACTATCGGAGTTTCTGTGGCTGTCACTTTCTTTCGCACCAAAACAAACTATCCACAACGCTTCTCCCACCAGCTGTTAGTAAATGCCTAACATAAGTTTTGTTTTGTTTTGGAATAACTGCCTGGTGCTTTGCTGAGATGGATTACAACTTAAGAAGTGAAATGAACTGCTTTACAGTTTGATCAAAGGTGGATTTCGTAATGGTTATGATTTTTTTTCTTTCTTTTTTCTGTGTCGTAGTTAAACGGTAAACCGATGACACACTCGCGCATTTGTTTTCATATCATTATGGGGGCTTTCCATTGACTTCCATTGTTTTATACAACACTAATGATATTTTCTATCCGTAAACGATATTAATGATTGTATAAAAGACATTAATATCCATAAGTAATAATCTGGTATGTTTATTAAGCCGTTCTTATATGTACATATTTAGGTTGACTTTTTTTAGTCTTCACAATATAGGAAACCTGACCACACACTTGTTATGTCTTTATATAGACTTCTCATTGATTTCTGTTGTTTTCATATAAAATGAATTAATTACTATAGTGCTTCCAAAAAACCTTTCGCGATTTAGATTATTTATTTATTTATATAAATTGTAATTAAATTGCACACAAAACTCCACACATTTACACACAAATATGATTTAAATGAAGCTTTCTTGATGATTTGAAGTCTTTTAGCGTACACAAGCGTGGCATCTTTTAAAATACTGTTATGATCCATTTGGCTAATTTCTAATTTCAAAGTGTAAGACGCATTTATATTAATAAATCATCTACATACTATTGGATTTGCCTTTTGAACTCGCTCTCCCATGAGAAGCAAGCCCTTTGGAGAGTGATTATTTCATATCTCATAACAACAGCCTGTTGTTTTTGGTTTAGCTGGAAAATAATGGCTTTAATAAAGCAGAAAAAAAATGTTTGGGAAAATTATCGATTGTTGTGCACTTAGAGATTGTTCATATGAATAATTTATGTGTGTAAGTTTGTGATGCATCTGGCTTTGCTGGCGTAAACAAATGCGAATGGGCAGGAGCTATCCGCTCAACCATTGTGAGGAGATGTTGACGGTGAATTACTATGCTCCATGTCCCCTTGGGCAGGCTTGCGCAACAGGGAATACACATGCACACAAACACACACATATACATGCACACAATCTGGGAGCTCTTTTGCAACACTGCACCAGGTGGGAAGGGAACAGAAGTGGTGCCATGGTTACGATCAGGTGCATTCCTCTACTGTAGGGCCACTTCACCACTGTCACCATGGTTATCATGGCAGATGAGCAGATATAGGAGAGTGTCTGCATTCAGTCACAGTAAACCCCGTAAAACAAAATGCAAATAAATAAGATGCAAATTACATATAGTGTCTAGTGATATTTCAAGGCCCACCACAGGTGTGCTGTGAAGTTTTTATTAGCTGATAATTATGTTTCAATGTGACCAGAGTTCAATTTTCAGCGTGAGCGGGTTCTTGGCTGTGTAATTATCCAAACTAGAAGCGCATGAGGGTGTTAGGTCACATACAAGTTGGTGAACGGCTAGAGAATGTCTAACATGACTGGTTTACGTTGGCTAAATGTAGATTGTTTGAAAGGGCTTTATAGATATGATTTAGTTGGACTGCTTTTTTAGTTTGAGTAAGAAGTGGATATAATCGAAAGATCACATTCACCTTTTAACATGTTCAGGCTACATACTGTAGCTATGGTTGCAGTTATTTTACTGTAAATCTGTAAAAACAAGTAGAAACTTCCAGTATTCTTACCCGTAACACAGAAAATTATACTTTTGGGAAACATGCCTTAGAGATTAAGTATTATGTGCGACTAATGTTCAACTTAGTGCTCGTAGTGCTCTTACTGCTCTCAGTTGTAATGTATTACAAGTCATAGAAAGGTATTTCCTCTTGGATTGAGTAATCAGTAACCCAGTGGATTGTTCCACGCTGGAAGTCATAAATGTGCATTTCCCACTGTTTATGGCTCTATTAAAACTGGTGTGGGCTGTCACAGCTAAATAAAACAGAGTCTGGGTGTTGTTGTTCTGTGTCTGTGATCAGATCAGCCAGTTGCTGTAAAGCTTGCGGTGGAATCTAAGGGGGCAAATATTGTCCCTTAATGGAAAAGATGTGACTTCAAAAAAGTTTGAGAACCACTGCACTAGAGGAACTTTTCTATAGTTCCTAGAACTATTGGCAGATGTTCTCGCTTTTTGGAGTGTTTGCACCGCAGGTACTAGGAACGTATTTAGTTCTAGGAACTCCATTTGGGGGAACTAATTTAGCTCCTACTTCAGATAGGGCTGTGAAAATAATCGAATGCGATGCACCGCCTGTGATTATGAACGCGATATTTCTGGCTTGTCAGTGAACTGCGGCTCTGTGTAGTAAATGCCCCTCCATCTGAAAGCAGGTGATGGAGATTTACTACTAATCACAGAACCAGCTTTACTAACGAGATGCGCATGATCATCGCATTCGATTATTTGCACAGCCCTAACTTCAGAGTAGGGTCTATAGGAACTACCAGTGACGTAAGCTGATTGGTCAAACGCATACAAAACACCGGTGTTTACCTGTTGTCTGCAGCGTTGTTTTCTTTTCTCAGCCTTGATGATAAGTTACACTGCAAGTTGTCATAGGAGATTTAGTCAGATTTATATGCTCTTTCAATCGCGTAAATTGAGTGTTTACATAACAACTCCATTATCACGAAACCCACGACACACAACAAAAACAGCTCGTCCTTCATTCTCTGGTTGTTGATGTTTGTAAATGCTGTGAGTAAAGATGTCGCTGTCGACCACTTCAGAGTTCCTGCTGCCAAGAAAACGACCTGAGGGGGAAATTGGTTCTCTAGGAATGACCCTGCTGGCAAGTTCCTAGAACTACGTGGTGCGAAAGTGCCTATAATGGACCCACTTTATTTCAGCTGTTTTAACTATATTATTAGTGTAAGTTATTACATTGTAGTTACATTTGCATGTAAGCTAAGTATATTGTATCACATGCTTATTTTTTTAATGTTAATATTTAGAAACCTAACTTAAAGTGCGACTAAAAAGACATGACTTGACATAAAGTCTTGCATGCAAAATTATCAGAGCTTTTAAGTCTGTGAGTGTGAGAGTTTGATAAGAGCTCTGCCAATACACAACATTTATCTTCATATATTCAGCTCACATCTTTTTTTTTTTTTTAGAGCAAGTTTGCTTTTCAGAAATAAGGAGCGCGTTATGCGATTCTTTATTAATGTAGGTCAAATTGTTTATCAGTTTTACAGCCTATCAATGGTTTCCAGATTGACCTGGAACTTCTGGCACTGCAGAAAGCCTGGTATTGTTACTGGTACCTAGAACATTCGTTTGAGAGCTCTTCAAGAAGTTTTTCCTTTCATATTTAGGGATGACTGTCCCAATCTGAAACACCACTTTTAGCCGGGACTGGTCTCATTCGATCTTAAGTCACTGAGAGCATCTACTGAAATCCAGTCTGCCAATTTATGATTCTCACTTATAACTTCATTAGAGGATGGTCATTAGGAATGTTTTTAATAAGCTCTTGCTCAGGTGGACGTGCTGGGTGTCTTATTTATTCTGTAACTGATCTGGAGGGTCAAAAGAGCACCCACAGACCCACCTGAGTCTAGTCTCTCTCGAGGTGCATTTCTTAACATTTCTGCTCCACAAGCCAGTATCCTTAGATCACCTCGATTAAAAAACGCATGCTTAATTTTATGCAGAATTTATTCAGGGAATAACCTCACATCAGAAAGGCAGTGGTGGGTTCACTTGGGTTTTTTGTTATTTGTTGAGCTTGAGAGTGTCATTCCAATTTGTTTCCATCTCATGGCAGCTTGGATATTCTTAAAAACATCTTATTTTGCATTACACAGAGGAACAAATTACTGGTTTGGAATGACATAAGAATGAATAAACTATGACATAATTTTAATATGTGGTTCAGCAAATCCTTTAAAGCAATCAAAGCAGCACAGGTTTGCAGGTGGTTTGGATCTGTGTGTGTGCAAATGCATGAGAATATGAGTGTGGGTGTGTAATTTACACGGTTTCCGGCCAGGAGATGTGTTTGATCCCCTGAGATGAATTGATTTGAACCAGTCTGTCCTAATTTTGCTTTGTAGCTTTACGTATTTATTCACATATTTGTTTGAACACGGGAGCTTGAGAGGTGTACTGTGTCTTTTAAAGGAATAGTTTATTTACTCACCCTCATGCCGTTCCAAATGTATGATTTTCTTTTTTTCTGTGGGACATAAAAGGAGAAATATTGAATAATGTATTGGTCTCATTTGGTATGCAACTATACAATGAATAGGGACTGGAGCTTTTAAGCTTCAAAAAGGTTGCATAAAAGTAGTCCATATGACTCTGTGTGGCAAACTAAAGAAATATTCAGCAATATGTTTCATTAGCAAACTTTGATCATAAGTTCTGCCATTACTAACATATTGTTCAATGATTTCAATGAAGCCATAGTTTAAACGAACATTCTTACAGTTCTTAATCTGTGGTTAGAAGCGTAGGTTCTTGTAAATGTAAAATGCGGAATAAATGGATCATGCTCTCAAAATAAGCAAGCAAACTTGCAGTATGTTCTACGTCTTTCATTATTACATATATATTAAAATTTAATTCTATGTCTTTTAGTTTGCCGAGAGAATGAAAATGACATTTTGAAGAGTGTGCATGCATGAATGCGCTCAAATGACCAGAGAACCCCAAAATTTTATGTACGAGGGAACCTGTGATTAAATTGGATACATTATTGGATACTCTTTATACAATACTGATTGTGTCAAAGCAGCTTTACAGTGTCAAACAGGAAAACAGATCATTCTTTGGTAGTTAGCGAATTACTTACAGGAAACACCACCACAACAGGAAACTTACTTACAGCTAAATCCTTTCTACTTCTCTCATGTGCTCCCGTGAAAGCGTCATGGATTTTGAGTGAAGATTTTGTGTGAATAAATTATATTTCGTCCCGTTATCCTGTGATTTTTAGACGACTTGCAGTATTGCGCACACAATTGGTGCACAGCTTCAATGTGGACTACATTTATAGTGTATTATGATTTTTCGCTTTTGGGCAGATAAGTGGCCAGGAGATCACAGATAAAATAAAGTCAAAAGTGTCTAGAGTGACATGAGGTTGAGTATTAATGACAGAATTTAATTTTTTTTGGTGAACTACAGTATCTCTTTTAGTTTGAACTTTACAGCCACTTTTGATGGGCAGCCAATTGCTTTAGTTGATGCGGCTTGACATTGCACACTATTTGTCCCCAGACAATGATGAGAGAAATCACACATTTCTTGGGACTTCTCGCTTTCTCTTTATAGACGCAAGGTCAGAACAGGAAGTAGGCTTGCCTTCAGTCCAGAGGTGGCTGCTGGATTTATTAGTAGCAGAATGCATTAAAGCATGTAGAATGAAATGAGAGTACAATTGAAAAAAGTTGCTTGAGGGCAGTCTTGAAGGAGATCCAGGTGCTACTGTATTGTTGGAATTAATAGCTGCAAATTTCCCTGTGCATGTATTTAGGTGCATGTGTGTGATTTTTGTGTGTGTGTCTTCAATAAGGGGTGGGGGCTGTGTTTATTTGTTCTGTAGAACAAACATTGTTTTCTCTGAAGCGGCTGATGATGACCTGCCCAGGCGGACTGTGTGATTGGCCCCGACTCAAACGCTCGCTGGGTTTCCAGCAGCCCGTCGAAGCGGTAAATTCTGGTTGCTATGTGACTCATTGCGTTGGTGAACCTCTGTTGGTCTACTGCTCCCCAGGCTTGATGGGAGATTTATACCGCACTGGATGACACATTACTGTGCTGATTTGCTTTTCCTTGCAAGCCGCCCGCTTCAAACAGGAGGTCACCATTCAAATGAAAAAGGCAAACCTTGAGTAAGAGGCATTTTTTTGATAAACTTAAAAAATATTGTGGGTTAAATACAACTTAAGCTCTGCGAGGAATCTGTGGCAGTTTCGATTACTGTAGAAAATAAGGAAGTCTAGTGGAAGAAAATAAGTGGAAGTCTATTAAGCAAGTTTAGGGAAGTTTCTATTCATTCAAAAAAATTTTTTTTTAAGTTAATTAATATTTATGTGGGACTACTTTTACACATCAATGTCAAACAAACAGTACATTTAAAAAATTGACTAACTAGACAGTTTTATGTCTACCATAAACCATTCAGACATGTTTTGAGGAGCGCTAACAAAGGAGACGTCCTTGCGTTTAAAATACAACTGGACAGAGACTTGTTTGGAAGGGTCAAAACAAGTCTTGTTTGGAAGGGTCAAAACATGCGTTGCTAATGGCGTGAGATGCTGAAAAAAAAAAAAAAACGCAGGTAAAGTCTATCTGTACATGTGCAAATAGACCAACAATTAGCTTAAAATATTACAAGTATTAAAGCAGCTGTCTTGAAATGTATTCTTGAAGGATGTAGATTTGCTACAATGTATTACCTTATTAGAAAGAGGTTCTTCAGAGAGAGTTTTAGCGTTAGCATGCTAAAGCTAAAGCTCGTCCATTTATCTATCATAACTGTTTGCCAAAAATTAGACAAACTGTTATTTGCTTGTAGTGTAAAATTGTCCGTTGCTGATACTTTACTATAATTCGTGCTGTTGGAGGTTGGTTAAAAATTGCTTTAAAAAGAAATAGTAAGGAATAATACATTTGTTTCATCAACATCAACATTCAAAAAGCTCCCTCGTCTTTTGCTGAAATGCTAAATTGTTGTTGAGTGTGAAACAATGGCGACTGAATTGCGTATGGACCAGAATGCTCTGAACTGATCTCACGGTGGTATTTTTGGCACCATGATCTGTCAAGACAGCTGGAAGCCGCTCCATTGACCTTTAAGGCCATAAAGATCACATAATGGGTTGTATTGAGGAAAATGAAAAGTGTGTCTGAGTGTATTGAGCAGTGACAAGAAACCCGCTGAGCTAGAGCTCAATACGCTCTATAAGGAAGACTCAGGCAGGCTGTACAGCAGAGAACAGAACACTGCAGGCCCAGCAACTGACAGTATTTAATCAATGTACATTTTCCTCATTGGTTACAGGCCAAGAGCTTTTTGGAAGGGGAACCTACAGTTTACTTTCATCTTTAAAGTAGGAAACAGCGTCTAGTTTGGACTTGAGTTGAATACTTATGCAATTTTTTATATGATGGGTGACATTACTGAGCAACATAACCACTGATAAACAATTGTAACAACCAAGCGTTACCCCAAAAATGCATTTACATAATTTACATAATAAAGTAGTAATGATTGGCATTCCAGTAAGTGTTTCTACCATTTTTGCAACCACTATTGTATTGGTAAGGTGAATAAAATCAAATACTAGTTAACTACAATGTTTTCAGTAAGTATTTTTTTTTTTTGGTTAGCATTCTCAGTGGCGGTTGTTGTTGTAGTTGTAGGTAGTTGTAAGCTGTAGCTGATCCACAATCCTTTTTGTCACCGTAATGATGAAGTTATGGGTTGGGTGGCACAATTAATAATATAAACCTGAAATCGCAATTTGGCTTATAGTGTAATTATGAAATCTCAAAATCTGTGTAAATAAATATGCACTGCCTGATTCAAGAGCTTTGATCAGATTGGCTCGTTTTCGAGTCACTTATAACATGCATAAAAGTAAAAGTAAAAGACTAAAAGTAGCTTCCGCAGGACATCTTCCCAAACTTGTAAGATCTGTAAACCTGTTGTTCAACAAAACAAAACATTCAATAACATGCTTTTACTCCAAACTCACTTATAACATCAGTTGGGTGTTTGATATAACTTCCTTGTATGATCTGAAGTGGCTTCTTTTCACAGAATGAGGCAGAAAATGTTATCTTATAGTACAGTAATAAATGCTATGCAGATTAGCATTGCATTATAAATATACTTTATTCTTATCAAATATATCAAGATGAACAGATAGCTAAACCATATATTGCCACAGTCATGTGTTTATTGTCTGCATGTTTAATCTATCTGCCTTTTTTCAGCTACAGCAATTTTTAAATGCATGTGTTTATAGAGCTCAATTATGTTCACACCACCCTTTTTTTGGTTAAAAATAGAAAAACATAACAGAAAATAAAAAAAAAAACAGTTTTTTTTTCCCAAAGAAGTTTAAGTATTATAGCTATAGTTACTGTGCTTTAAACTCTGAAATCTAAAGAATTATAAGTATGACTGTCTTGTGACTAGTCAGTCTAGTTAAGTTACTGTATGAATGTATGTCATTTTCTTGACATTCCCTGAGAGATAACTCATTTTCATAACACTAACAGGCTTCTTTTTACAGTTTTCACAATATATTGTTTGTGAAGACAAACAGGTTATGTACTCTAAGTTCTCTAAGTTTTGAGAGCAATGTATTTCCACAGAATGTTTTGTTTTCTCATACCTGTCTTTCACTTGTCTTCAGATTTCAGAGAAGATATAATGCTGAGAGTTTTGACAACAAGCATGAACTATAAAAAAAACTAGACAGTCAAAACATCTAAAAAAGATTTCATGACATGAAATGAATTATCGCACATTTCTGCCCCTCAATGTGAAAGTCAGACACCTTCCTGGAAGCGTCCTGTTGTTTCCAGTCTCTGGAAATACACTGAAGGTATGAGCTAGCAAACAATGTCCTCAGAGGGAAAAATCAATGACCACAGAAACCAATTATGACACATACATGGCACATATGAGTCAAACATCACACAGAAATGGGTCAAATGGGCCAAATACATTAACATTGTCATATCCATTGCCATGCTAAAATCTTCTAAGAGTTGTAAATAGGCCAATGATACTGATGATAAAAGTGTATACTTTAGCTACATTTGATATCGTTATGACGGGATATTCATTAAAACAGTATTTGAACATGAAATCTATCTCGTACAGGTAGTTGTAATCCATCTTTAGATCAAGCAGGTTCCAGAATGGTTTAGCGAATTAGTTGCATGTCTCCGCATATTTTCCAAATGTATTTTCATTTCCTCTTGCATAATATAAATGAAACATTAATATATGATAATTGCAAAAATAATAACCTCCCCAAACCCCCACCAAATAATGAGAAAAGAGGATGACATGAAAAAGACATGTTTTTCATAGATATTATATTTGCCTCCTTTGTTCATTTAAAAGGAAACAATGGAAATGTAATTGCATTGCATATTGGGATGCAGTATGTCATGCAGTGTACCTTCCTATATACTGCACACATTGGCAAATTTAGTTGATTACCTGGGCATTCTGTTTGTATTCTATTCAGAAAATGAGCAATGGACATGCAAACAGAATGAATTCATAGGCCCAACCCCCATACACTGGCGATTCTCAGTAACACCAGTTAACCCTCCCATGACAATGGCCCTGCATACATAACTCAACAGTATGAACTTTCTTAATTTAACATTTGCCCTTTTTGTCTCAGCATGCTTAGCATTTGTTGTGATAGAGTTCATGTAATCTAAAGTCCCTTCAAGGCAAGTCTGTTTAATCGGTGGCCATATTCATAATGGCCCCGGGCAGCTGTTTCCAGCTATGCAAACATAGCTCCCATGTACTGCACTTGAATGGTGAACGACTGAAATCTGATAAAAGTATGTTTCAAAAACATGACCAGGAAGAAAAAACGACAACTACGATATCATGAATTGAGCTTCATAAATGCAAATTGCACACAAAATAAAACATATAAATAATGCATATGCACATAAACAAACCATATTAATATTGCCTCTATCAAAAAGTTAAATGGCTCTTGAGAACTTGAAAGTGGGATTACGGTTTAATTAATTCATATGTAATACACATGTAATACACTAGGTATTAAATAGTAATTACATAGTCATAAATACATCACATTATATTTTTGTTTATTTTTTGCATCCCTAAATATTACTTTTGGTTTTGTGCTTGACATCATACTACCTGACTGCACAACTGGTCTGAATAGAAGGACTTTATCGTCTGGTATCAAAATTAACAAAACTGATGGCTTCACACCATTTTAGTATTTTATTTTACTGTTTTTGTGGCAATATACCACACAGTCCTATATATTGAGTAGCCTATAAGGCACATCACACTTGAAACCTCTAATTGGTTCTCAATAACACTCACTTTAACCTTGAAGGTGAATGAGTTGCCCTCAGGGGGAGCACAGATGTTGTGCTGGCATACACCCGTAACATAAAAAGTATTTGACCTTTTCTAAACAAGATTGAGGGAGCTGTGTTTTAAAGCTGCATTATAGGGTTATCAAATTGAAAAGCCTCCTTAAGCACGCTAGCAAAGAAACATAACAGCGAATGCTTCTAGAGTCCCTGAACACTCCCATAAAGCTAATTACAGTCTCCTCAACTGCACGCGTCAGCTGCACTTACTACAAGAGCTCTCGCCAACCCAGTGGCTCTCTTTTCTCAAAGAGCGACTCCAGTATTGATTTCATCTACTGCATTCTTTCTCTGCGACAAGATCTCCCTCAAATTAACTCAGCTCCTTCCGACCATTTCATGTTGCCGTTTAGTGCAAAATTCTGACATTTGCAAGTAGGCGAAATTAAAATGTCACTATAAATAGAATATGCCAAGTGACAAGGCGTTTTTATGCCATATGCCAGATTTCTTGCATGATTTTCTTTATCAAATCAGCTTTTTTGATGTCATTTTATTTGTTAGACCATAGCGTTGCTATGGTTTTGGGTATGATTACATTTGTTTATTAATGGATGTATACCTAGGTAATAACATGTTTAATTAATATGCTAATCATTGCCTACCATGGAGTATATTGAGGTATTGCCATCTAATATTGAGTCAATGACACGACCCTTATTTTCATTCATTCAATAATTTTTAAATTAACCTTTTCTCTGATCATCGTGTTTTTAATTTTTCAAATATTATTAAAATGTGTTATTTAATATACAGGGTGCGATTTGTGAACAAACCAGAGGGGGGCATGTTTTGAACCCAGCCCCCCGCCCCCCAAATATATCACAGCAATAAATATATGCATTATTTTTGATATCTGTTACAAAGCCATTTTTACAATAAATGTTCTGATTTGACATTGAGATTAGATGGCTTAAATTTTTGTCCAATATTTATAATAATACTAATTACAGTGACACTAATAGTTCTCATTTCTGCCAGGAATGCAAAAACAATCAGGAGTCAATGATATTTTGATCAGAATAAAGAGACACTGTACACATTGAATCGCGTTTGCTTCCATATTTTTGATCAGTGCTTCGCTACACAACATACAAACTTTACTCCAAAAGTGCACACATTGGGCTATGTATTCACACATTTACCTCATATTTCTTTAAGTACAATAGAACCATAATTTCTTAATGACTCGCAGAATGACGATTCTCTGCCGATCCATCAGTTGATAATGCGTGATAATTCCCACATTACGGTGACGCGTTCTGTCTCATACACGTTAGTTTATTTACAATATCTGCATTAGGTCACTATAGAGTGAGTTTTGAGGAAAAACATTGGGTATTAATGTCGTACTGTCACTATGAAATAGCGCACGCTGACTTTCTGTAAAGTGCTGAATGGACTGATGCGCGTGAACCAGTGCTGACAGTTAAAGTCCATTTCTGATTTAAAAAAAAATGTTTTCCTTGTTTCAATTACGATATTTTACATTAATTTTGCTGTTTTATTTGGCAGCCGTAGCTGCCAGTCATTTGACTGTTTTTTTTTTTAACGGGACTTTTTTTTTGCAGTGTGTAGTTTTATTTTTTTGTCTGTCTTCCTTCTCATTGACCCTACTTTCAATGTACCATGATGTTACCACAGTACTTTTTCGTAAGGGTTGGTATGATTTTTTCTTTTAATGTGTTTGTTGTTAAATTTATCTGCACTCCCTTGCTGATGCCACATGATGTCAAACTTGCTTAATTACAGTAAATAAAGTAGTCCCAATAACATCAAGTTCACGTGCCCATTACCGTCAGTCATTGTTCACTGAGGGGCTGCTGGAGTGGCAAATTATGATGTTCATAATGAGTTTGTGGCTATGCAGAGTTTTGGGGACCCTCAAAAAGTGGTCCCCGGGGGCCCCTTTTGGTTGAAATCAGTTCCAGGTTTCCCCTTTGTAGAAATTCCGTTCTGGGGTGCGGGGAACGGAATTTCTATCGAGGGGAAACCTGGAACTGATTTCTACCAAAAGGGGCGTCCCCCCCCCCCACACACACACAATTGTATGAACCTGCTGTCTACTCTCCTCATAGGCAGCTGATTTAAAGGCAGAATACTTGTTCTTTGTAGCATCTGGGCAAAATGAAATAAATGCGGTGTCCAAATGCTCATTCTCTAGCAGCCTTTCCACATGCTGCCATAGAATCAGGAAGAGTGAAGAAAAACTGCGGAGAAAGAGAGAGAGAGTCAGGGTCTGATGAAGTCATCCTTACTCGGGTCACATTTCTGAAATCCTCATATTGCGTGAGCTTGCTCGCGGCGTTCCAGAGTGCTGGAATCTCCTGTCTTGTGTTCAGCCTCCTCCCCAGGGCTTCTCTCCCACGCTGTCTCAAACTTCCTGTGATTGGCACATAAGAAAGATGGCAAAGTGGAGGGGCGTGGGCCTGTTTTTCCAGTCCCATGTGTGTGTGTGTACGGCCGTCTGGAAAAGTACAGTCTGTTCATGAGACGTTTTTATTCCAGTTTTGGTTTATTTGGATTCATAAATAAGCAAGACCTAATTCAGCACATGGTATAATACACAGGCCTACTGAATACGGACAAAGTAACCTTTATTTTTTAGTCCAGGGTAAATTCACGTTCCAGTTTAGTTGGATGTTTATACAGTTTGGCATATGGAATACATTTACTTTCATAATCAGCTTGCACTTGATACTGTCTACAGCCAACTAATCAACAGGGAATTACATTTGTATTGGTAACACTTTATTTTAGGGTCTCTTAACTAGTTGCTTATTAGCATGCATATTACTAGAATATTAGCCATTTATTAGTAGTAATTAAGCACTTATTAATGCCTTATTCTACGTCACTTTATTCTACATCCCTAATCCTACCCAATACCTAAACTTAACAACTACCTTACTAACTATTAATAACTATATAGACAACTATAAAGACAACGAGTCCACACCGCAGCTATAACGATAAAGGCACAGAGACACAATTTTTTCCAGCTGATGAACAATGAACACATTGACACTCAATCAGAATCCATCTGTATATAATAATGATCTCAAGAATTTAAAGCGGCAGACAAGCATGTGCTGAGAATAAACAGACAATATTGTTCGCTGCTGTGGACGCTAATATCTTTATAGTTATTGTTCTTGGTGTGAACGGGGCTTAAGTCTTCACACTTAATCATAGCAAATTCCGGTTTACCGTAGAAGGAACACTATCTTAAATTACTACACATACATTTTTAAAAGGCTACTGCATAACACGAATAACCGTCATGACGTCCATAACATGTTCTTCCTGAAACTGGTCAAAGTGAGTTAAATAAACGAAACAGGTACTAAATAAGCATTCTGCAACAAAAAACACTGAGATAAAAACAGCCTGAAGATTTTTTTAGTCTGTTGTTTTTCTCTGAATCTTTGCCAGTGATTAGAAGCGAGTGGAGTACACACTCCAAATCCATTTAAGTCACCATCTCTCCTCATGAATATTAAACAGTGCATTTGCTAATGTGCTTTGGAACAAACAGTGTGTAATTACCTCGAGCATTTCGTTTAGCAGAGAGACTTGTTCTGTACCTTTGCTTACACAAGACAGATTATAATCTCATGTTACAGGAATGTAATGAGACATTTCTTAACATATACGCACGAGCGGAATGAGGTTAGATGGTTAAAAGTGAAGTGTGTTTTTTCAGTGCCACTAGCAGCACCAATCAGAATAGCAAAAGTAGTTATGATTCACAGCATTGGTTGACCTAGAATATGAATGGGCCAAATAATAGTTGTCTTTCCATATTAAATTGGGACAGGAAGTCAACATTTACTTTCTTATTGCACATTCCTGAGTTTGTTGTGAATGACTCTAAATGCAATCGTTCACTGTATTTGAAACAACTTTCCTTTTTGAGTGACATCACAAAGGCCACACAAGCTTTTGAATGTTATAAAGTCCAGTTAAGTCATAATAGATAAAATCAGATCTTTTTCAATCATAATATGCATTATACAAAGCTAGTAACATAAGAAGTAAATAAGGCAATCCTGACTATAAATATGCAAATATGCTTAGAACTCCTGCATGCACAGTGAATGCATTACTGGAAAGCGGATTGAAAAACGCATGGTCACAATAAATGTATATATGAATTAACGAATGAATAGTTCATATTCAGGGTTGAGTTAAGAATTAGAGCTAAGAATTCAGATGAATCAGTATGCAATATATGTTTGACTGTTAATTGTGTAAAATCATCGTTTGTCTTTAAGTAATTGGGCTGTCATGGATAAAAGGAAGCTGTTTTCAC
>CM071941.1:19245000-19377500 GCA_036784905.1 Acrossocheilus fasciatus
GAAATTCCAGCTGAGCCTGGTTCCTTCCACGATTTTTCTTCTCTTTCAGTTAAAATTCTCCTGTCGTAGTGATTCGAAATACATTTACATGAAACTACAAATACATTTAATTTAAATAAACTTTTCCTGTAAGCCTACAGTAAATTACTGGCAGCCCCACAACCATTAAATAACAGATATTTTCCAAATTATACTGTAACCTTTGACGGCTATTCCTGAACTGCTCAAATTAAATGAAAGTTGCTAAGTGTTTTTCAACCTTGAACACTTTGAACTTGAACTTTTTTTTTTTTTACTAGGAGATTGTAAGTGCCATGTGAAGGCTGGGGTAATGGTATGGTGTTGGAAATAAAGATGAGCACAGTTCAGCGAAAGTGCTGGAAGAGGCATTTACTAAAGTGGCAAAAACAACTTGTGACAAGATACAAGCGTGATACAAAACTTGTCTGAGCATAAAAAGCTTGTCTACTCTTGTGGGATATCAGGATATCTGATGGAACTTGTGCAAGTTTCATCCATTGCTGGAATATTGGATTGTTTACTCAGTAAAAAACAATGGCATCTGTGCCTCAGTCCCAAGTGAATTCTACTTTCTTTGCTGCTTTGATGGCCTCCAAGACTTAGTTCACACTGCAGGCTAAAGTGGCCCAAATCCGACTTTTTTTCCCAAATGTGACCCATATCTGATTTTCTTATGACAGTCTGAACAGCACAAAGCCGATTTTTCTCAAATCAGGCCCAGGCCACTTTCATATGTGGTCCTAAATCGGATACATATCCGATGTTTTGCAATGCGACTTCAGTCTGAACGGCCATGTCGCATTTCATGCGATTTTTACATCATTGCAGTGCGACAGACGTCACAATTCTGGGCTGGAGGAAATCATGCTTCTTAATATTCTCAAATGCTAGGTGTTTGGCCACTGTCTTTGGTTTCAAAGCCAGTCTAATGCTGAATGGTTCACTGAGAACTATCCTTCACACAAAAATGATTTAGCAAATCAGAGGGAAGTGATTGCTTGAAAGCTGAAAGTTGTTCAAACTCTATCTCCAGCTCTAATCATAACCATAACACAAATACCTGACCCTGAATGGTTAAAAATCTGTCTGGTTGATTGGAATGTTTTTCCAGAACCAACAGATATGTTGGGACATTTCCAGATCAGACCTGGGCATCAGAGAAACTGAGACTTTTTAAATTATTTAAAATCACTTAATTGGTTAAATTGGATAAAAACTTAATTGGCTTACTTAGGTTTTATGAAAATGTGAGGCGAATGTGTACAGTATAGATAAGTATAGTGTATATATAAGTTATATATAGTATATATAAGTTGTGTAATGCAAAAATAAAATAAAAAGACAACCTGTGTATATTTATTTATTTGTTTGTTTATTTATAGGTGTTTTTTTCCTAGTTTTTGTACATGTACAGTACACTAGCGTATGCGTACCGTTGATCACATACCCTTTCAGAAGTATACTTCATCCAACGGCTTGGGACAGTGTTGCCACCTTGTGGAACAACTGATTAGTGCAAAACAAATTCAGTGCGCATGTGCGACCTGGGTGTAAAAAGTATGCGCGGTTACAAAAATCTGTCGCCTGTACGATATTGCGTACTATTCTGGTGACAAAATTTCTCTCACATGCAATCCCTTGCGTACGTGTAAAAACCTAAGTAAACTTTGGGCTTAAGGCCGACAAATGCCCAAAACCCCTCTAAACTTATCAAACCAGATCAACCTGACCAGTGAAAATTAGCTTGGTGGTCGGAATATCGGCAGCCAGTGTTGTTCTTTTCTGCAGGTGTCCAGTATTTTTAGCTGCTATTTACAGTTCATCCCAAACTATATTCCCACTTCTAGGCCTAAACCTTCCTCTCTGGGCTGTTACCTCTGTGTTCATATCTTTAGAAAAGCTGTTTCATATTTACACGTCCCCTTCCCTTGCCTCTCTCTGCTCCCGTTTTATCGCACCACCTTTGTGTAATCATATAAGCATTTGTCACACTTCCGTAGTTCCTCTGTCGCACCCCTCCCCTCCTCCCCCCATAAAATGACACGGCGGGAAAGCATAGCAGGTCCACTGTACTGTGACTGTTCTTTAATTAAAAGCCCTTGCTTCTCTCTGGGTATTCAAACAGCTGCGCCTCTGACGAACCGATTCCCTCGCCGCTCTCAGCGTGTCTGATTGCTGCTTGGCCGCGGCGGTGATTAAAGCGTGATGGCCGTCCCAGCTGACCAACGCTAAATCCACTAGATTATATTTACATCAACATATGCCCAAGGAAAGTGTCTGAAACTAAACTGAAAATGAAAAACATGTTTCTAGAACAGCATATTTTGCTTTTCCTGGAGCAGCATTTCTTTCAAACAAATACAGATGTTTTCGGATCAGATTCCACACACTATCTTTACCGTAACTGCTAAAAGGAAATAAAAGGTTGACATTAAAGGAATATTCTTAGACACCTTAAGCCACTTACTAGGGTAATTATTGTAAACTAAAACCAAAACTAAAATGAAACCTGTTGCTAACTATTTTAAAAACAGGTTGAAAAAAACATCATCATACTGGTTTTATGTTGGAAGTGTTTATGGGTACCGAACAGAGATGGCCCCAAATGGCTGATATAGGAAATGCTACTTGAATATATATTGTTGAAGTCTAAGTTGCATATGTTGCTGTGAGTATACAGGCAGACTGAGGCCTAATGAAATTGTGAATGTACTTACTTTTTGTATTTAAAAGTTAAGCCATTTTTGTGTTTTGTAAACAAAATGGTGTCTTACAGTTTTTCTTAATTTTACTCAATTACATAATATATATAATTCTCAAAATCCAGTATATAATATAGGCTGCTGTGTACTGTTATTATTATATTGTACTATTATATTGTAACTGTACTGTACTAATTGCCTGCCGTCTGTAAATGTTAAACGGATGTGCAAGTGCATGTTCAATAACTGTTTATGGTTCATTGAACAACCATGAAAACCATTGTTTAAACCCTATCCAATAAATATGTGTAATAGAGGTCGACCGATTTTACTGATACCAATAGCTATGTTGGACCACACTGGCCGATACCGATTAATCAAACAACAATTTTTAAAATGGATACTAAATGAAAACCAAAAATGTGCTTTACTATTAAAAAATTACTGTGCCATACTTTGTAAATGAATAAAAATAATAATATTAATTATTATATTGATCATCATTAAAGTTAGTCCATAGTTTATTAACTAATGTTAACAGAAGAAATTGAGCGCAGCTCACAGGTATCACACACACGCCGGATGCACCTCATTCAATTCAAGTAGCGGTTTAAAACAGCTTATTTAATCATCAAACAGACATAAGTTTACTTCAAGAATAAACAATGTGGCATAAATGAGTTTCAAGTTCGGTGTTTAAAAAAAAAACAGGGCAAATGGAAAGAGAAAGTGTGATCCATATTTCAGCTCTCTATATGAAGCATGCAGACTTTATTAGAGCCACAGAAAGACAAACGTTTTGCTGAAAAATACACAATACACAATTTTACAGCCTAGGGTGAAGTCATTATGTACATTAACAATGATTTGGGACAAATATAATGTAATTTAATGGAAAACTATGCGACTGGTGCTCTGTGGTGCGACAGGATTTTCGACAGGACAGAAGTTTCCCGCTCTGTGCACAGCCTCGCTTGTCAAAACAAACAACACTTTCTGTCAGTGATTTCCGCCTCTAGAGGCCGCTCTCGCATTGTATAATGACAGCAGACCCTTCTCAGCTGCTCCAGCAATGGACGCCACCCAGAAAACTATCGGTATGGATTTTTACCGATAACCGATAGTTCCTGCAATCAACTATTAATCTCAAAACCGATACATCGGTCGACCTCTAATGTGTAATATAGATATAATGAAACCAGTAATTGCCAGTACATGTCCGTTTTCTACAGATTATTATTTAAAGATACATATTTGAGCTGATATTTGAGTCTATAAATATAGTTGTTATTGAAATCTAAAATTATTTGGTCAGAGGTCTGGAAAATGAAGGCTTGTGGAGAAAGATGTGTTTATTTCTGACTGTTATGAAATACAGTAATGGCTTGAACCTCTGATCTTGTTGAAGACATACAGACTGCACAGTCTAAACACTTGCCGATTATTTAGGGAGACAGCCTGGATGTTGTCTGGGAGAGGGAGAGTGGGTGGGTGTGAACTGCCGGGAATGTCACGTTTTTCTCAGTGCCTTTTACACAGGGATTCCTAACATGTGACAAGCAACATCTCACCCGCGCTTTCACTTCCAGCTTTGATGTCTCTCACTCTGGCACCCCTCACTCTAGCTCCGAGGGGCTGCATCTGTCTGTATCCTGTCAGCGGATGAAATAGATGACGGTTGCACAGAGAGCTCTATTATCCTCCTACTCCCTCTTGCCCTGTTATTTACACTCTGACTGGAGTTCCCGCTGCACTTTTGATGCCACCCGTGAACTTCGGGGTTAGAAACCTTTAGCAGTGTCGCTCATTCTATCGGCAGTTTATTTGGTGATGCTGAAGACATGTCCCTTTAGGGCAAATTCTCTAAATGGTTGCGCTGTTTTGGTATGCGGCATTTCAACACAAAACCTGTCTTACTAACCAACTGCAATCCAGTTTAACTAGGAGCTAATTGCCCTCTTGAGTATGAAGTCTCATTCATTAATAACTGTGGAAGAAAAGTTATCATACTAATTTTAATATATGGGTCAAAGACGAAAAGGAGTTTTCAAGCATCAAAACTAGTTTAGAACTGCTTTAAATTTTTTCATACGTTAGAATGTGTCCCGTTTATTTATTTATTAGTTTTTTTTTCTGAGCAAAAAATAATGACATTTTTACCATGTTTTACAGAAGACACCCACTAAAATGTCATTCAGTGAAACAATAGTTTCCAATATCTTGTTAGACATATTTAGATCAAGAAACATTAGAGGACATTAAAATACTTTAGTGAAGGATCACAGTACAGCCAATTAATTTACTAATTAACACTTTTTCTTTTCAAAGTGTCGTTTCATTTTGAAATAAATTCATCTGTTACACCGAATGACGATAAAACATTATTTCACCCACATTTTGACATTTTATTTTCACAAACCTTATTTGAAACATTAAAGTAGGCACTTTATTTGCATTCAATATGCTTTTTCTGTATTTTCAATATGCTAGTTTGTAGCCATTTTTTCACTCTATACGTAGTGGTTTCCCCCTAGGTTGAAACAAGAAGGCATGTTTTCAATCCTTTCTCATTCCCTAGAAGTTTGATAAACAATTCCAAGATTTGTGCATGTCTTTACATGCACCAAAATCATCCATTATTATGACACAAATTGTAAACCCATGACTTTCATTAAGAAAAATGTATTGATACAAAGGGCATGGGAAATTTATTATCATGAATTTTATACTGGGATAGCATTACATGATTTTTGAGACATGATTTTTATTATCATTATCAGACTTTGGAGTGAGAACAGGTTGGCTTTTTTAATGGATGTCAATGGAAGAGAGGCTTCAGTACCTTCAGTACCCGCCTGTCTGCTAATCGTTATTGTATTTACCATTAAACAATCATTTTAGAGCAAGCCGTATTTGGAAATTACAACAAAATAATAACATTATACACATTCTGTAAAGTCAAATGTCATTCTCCAACCTAGTTTGATACACAATAGATAAATTTGCATTGCGTTTATTGACAGTGTGAGCAAATAAACAGAGCTGTTAGCAAATACATTATTAGTAAATTCCACTCATTGTATGTCTCTCTCTCTGTTTACTGTCATCCAGTCTTCCTGTCTTTCCCTCTCGTTCTCTTTGACCGTCTGTCTCTCTCTTGCCGTCTTGTCCTTGAGGTCTTTCCCCTTCGTCAGCTTGCCAGGAACATTCACCCACCCACTGGAAATTACAGCTGAGAGAAAGAGCTGTTTTTATGCATTTATCATCCTTTCCACTGAAAACTCCTTGAAGCATGTGTCAATTTTATTAGCATGTCAGGTGGAAGCCCTTATCGAGCGCACTGGACCCTGCAAGCTCTGGAAACCCAACGTGACGTTACCCCATGTGTGCAGCTGCCCGGAATCACAGATTAACAGGAGAATTCTGGCTTATTTTCAATTCAATGTATCTGTTTACTCTGATATGTAAAAATAAGCTGGAAAAGTGTGTGTTACACTTACAAGATTTTGTTAAAGCACTTAGACGAGCACTTCAGTCATAAAATATCAGCGTTAAATTCGAGGTAATGTGTTTACAGTAAGTAGTCTTTTCTTGGTGGAGGAAGTTAGTAGTTCTCAATCTTTTTGACTTCAAGGCACACATTGTCCACAACAACACAATAATTACACTTTAGGATTTCAGACATTTTAAGAACCAAGTGTTCTTCAAGGTATCCACTCTTTAAAATGAATTAATTTACATGCATTTTCAGTAATTTGTGATTTACGGCACAAGGATTAATGATAATGATTTTTTGTTTGTTTTACTGTTTTAAATTTATTTGACAAATTCTGCCTGATAAATGGGCTACTAGCATATTTCATACCTAATATTTTTCTTGTAATATGCAAATATAAATGTTTCTTGGCATTCCAATCAGAAGAAACAAGAAAACAATTTTACAAATGCTTTATGGATAATGTGTGATGTTCCTTTATTTGTTTTATTTTATTTTATTTCCCAAAGTTTAATGCTCATACCCCATACAAAACTGACCTGAAAAGATCTCACTTTTACAACTAAAAAAAAATTAAATAATAAAATAAATAAATAAAATCATCAATCTCACCTCTCACAGTCCCAAAAGTAATCCATGAATAAATCAAACATAAATAGACCAGGAGATAGATAGCTAGGTGACACTTGTAATTTCCCCAGTTGCTATTGAAAAGAGAAAAGAGAATTTTTTTTTTCCCTTTCATGCAAAGTACTTTCCCCCCCTGTTTTTACTTGGCCTTGACAAGATTGACTAAGATAACTTTTACACAAACAGGACTGCTAAGCATTTCTTTCATGCTATCACATGCATGTTTATTGCCCGCTTGCCTGGTTAAATTCCATTATAAGTATATTTACAGTAAATATATTTTCAGAGTGCTTATAAACACCAAGGAACATGATGCTGACAGACCAGTGCGATCCATTATGATGAAAATAATCAGGAATGTTCCTTTAGACAACAGGTGAGAGAGAGGAAGTACTGTACATAAGACACTAAATGGAAGCCCCTGACAATCCCAGGGATTTGTCCTGGTTGTCAAGGGATATAATAAGAATGTCCTCATAATGGAATGGCTGTGTATAAGCTCTAGATCAGAAAGACTTTATTTCCAGTCCCTCAGCACAATCTCTTCATTCTCTTGGAACGGAAAACCTCTGCCCTAAACTCGATTTTATCAGAGAGGACAGGGCAGACTTTTCAGAACCCACCACTGACACAATCATTTACCTCACAACCTGCACTAATGCACAGTTACTAAAGCCCAGATGCGGAACTTCAGATCTTCCCTGCTGCGCCTGCCAAGTTTACCTTGACCGTCTACCTTAATGTATCTATATTCTGCACTGTTTATACTTCCCTGTCTGCTTATGATGCAAGTTTTGTGCACCAAAACATTTTGAAGCCTCATTTCTAGCCTCTCTCTGACACACAGGGCCAGATTTACTTACAGCTTGCGCCAGCACAAACCGTCTTTTGGCATTAAAATAGTAATGTCAGGATTTACTAAAGATGCACTGTGAAGAATTAGCGCTGAAAAGGCGTGGACAGAGTTGCACCTGACCTTATTGAATATGCATTTGTAGGAGTTTGTCTTTCAGACGCAAAATCAGATGTTTTAAAATGAATCACGCAACATAATTTACTAACCTTTTTTACTAATGTTTAATTAGTAAAAAACGTCTTAAACTATTTTGCGCCCGTGTCTTGACTCTCTCTGGCCAGTTACAGTGGTTTCATTGTAAATAATATTATGGTGGTCCATTCTCCAGTTAACTAGATTTTCAGTGGCTGTCAATTTTCGTTAGTTTGTCGTAATTAGTTTGCGAAGGCCAAGCCACATCTTCTATTAGCTATTAACGTAACTCTGGAGATGAGACTGGGGTCAACTGTAACAGAAGGGCAATTGTAGTGCTCTAATTTATTTTATTATTTCTTTAATCATGAACAAGCTATTGTGATGACACTTGTTCAGCATATGCCCAGTAAAGCAGTGTGTTGAAGTTTAAAAATTCATTTTTTGGATGTCAGTATTAGTAGCTTTCTTCAGCTGTCCAAAATTTTCATTTTAATTGATATTTACATATTTTATCTGTTAATTACACGTTAATTACACATTGTAACATTAATTACACAGACTAACACAGAGGATCTTGGCATTATGAAAAGAAAAAAAAAACAATATATATATATATATATATATATATATATATATATATATATATGCACAACCTTTTAAACCCTTTTCTAAGCTCCAGTTTGTCTGTCACGTAGTTTTTATGCATACTTATAACTCTTTGTTTGTTTCTTTTTTTTTTACAGAAACCTGCTTGACAGAGACACATTTTCCAAATCAGATCCAAGTAAGAATATCTTTCTTCTCCCTTGTTGCTCAAATGCATACTGTACCATGAAATATGCTTATCAAACCCTGAAAAAATATTCAAAATGATTTCTCATTCCATGCTTTACTATGACCTCGTATATGACAGTACGATCAACTGCTTTCAGCCTTGTTAAGAGGGGACTTTCTTCACTGTCTGAAAGCTTACACAATCACATGACTCATTGCTTTCTGTTTGCCTTTTCTCACACTGATTGTGTGAAGTAAAGCCTCCAAGCTTCAGCTCTGAATGTGGCACGGGCCTCAGATATAGACACACTGTGGGCGGCCCGCTTATTGTAATATTTGCCTCCAACTCCACAAAGTCCTTCTGAGGAGAAAATTTAAATGTCACACATTTGGTCTCAGATATCAGAATAATCTAAATTCAAAAATATAGGCGAGTAGATTCGCCTGAGAGATGATATTTGATGTTGTTAACCTACTTTGGGTGTTTTATAAGAATTCATATTTATTCATTTATATTTTTATGATTTGTAATGGCTTAGCTACTCTCAAATATTTTGCATAAGTAGAATACACAATCACTTATTCATTTATGTGCTTGTTTAGACACTCATTCAGTTATGCTTTCACTCATTCAAACTTCCAATGATAAACATTTTTACTCATTGATATATTCAATTACACAGTCACTCAATAATTCACTCATTCATTTATTGACTCATTTTTCACCCACTCACTCACTCACTCACTCACTCACTCACTCACTCACTCACTCACTCACTCACTCACTCACTCACTCACTCACTCACTCACTCACTCATTTATCCATTTGTTTATAGTCCCACTCCTTCATTCCTTCATTCCTTCATTCATTCATTCATTCATTCATTTACTCACTCACTTACTCATTTGTTTCTACTCTCATTCACTCACCCATTCATTCACTTGCTCAACATTGACCAAATCACTCATTCATTTATTTACTTGTCTTACTCATTCACACATTCATTCACTCATTCATGTATTCACTTCACTCTTTCAAGTTATAGTCATTTACTTTTTCATTCATTCACACATTAGTGACTCAAGATGTGCTTGCATTGATTGATTCATTCATTCATTCCCGTAATTCACTCTTTCTCGATCATTCACAAACATTTTCTTTATCATTTACTCACTTTTTTGTATTTTTATTGACTTGTTTAGTCTTTATTGACTCATTTTCTACATTCTTACAGACTTTATTATACTTTATCACTATATTCATTCAATTCCGACACTAAGTCTTTGAAAACACTCTACATTTATTGATCAGGCGTGTTTATTCACAAACAGGAGGCAGAGACTGAGTCACTGAAATAACTCTTTGATTTCAAGAACAATAAGCACTGAAAGTCTTAAATGTTTTCTTTTATGCTACGTGTGTGTGTCTGACAGTAGCGAACAGGAAAAGGGAACAATGCTCTGCTTTTAATCACTCTGCTATTATTGTCATTATCTGTATTGATTTCCAAACTTCTGTTGCTTGTTCTTGTCTTACTGTCCTGCTTCACTTTTTTCTTGCCTGCTTTCTCTTTTCTTTCAGATTGTTTGTCCACTTTTCCACCTGTTTTGCTTTCATGCATTGCAGTAGCTATGCGTGAGTTTTTGTAAGTGTCTTTTTATTTTCATATTATTGCCATTTGTTTACTGGTCCTGTTCTTGATCAGCTGATCTAAACAGACGTCAGCTCTTCCTGGGCCGCTGACAGGGTCCTTGCATTCATGCAAACGGGCACTTGTGCTGAGCCCCCATCTTAATTATGCTGAGTGCTGTTGGCCCAGTCTCTTAGTGTTACCATTATCCTTATGACACACATAGAAAAATGTACACACACTCAGTTATAAAAAACGTTTTGCCACTGTCTGTTGCATGTTTCAGTAGCTGTGCCTTAGGCTTTGTGTTTTTGTATTGCACACACACATTTATCTCTATCCACAGCTCTGGGACATTGGGTCTCACCATACGTTTACTAACCTTACGCATGAATATGCATAATCCCATTTTTACAAATATATCATGATTCAAAAATTCCAAACCACATGTATGAAAAAAAAATACTCTGCGAGGCCTTATAAATGTGTTAAGATTACATTTTTTACATACTATGTTATTTGTCTAACTGAACATTTCACCTTAAATATCTTTCATTATGTAGGACTATACACACACACACTAAAAGAGTAAGAAAGGGTGCATTAAAGCTTGAGCTGCGAGGTGCTTACGCCTCAAGCATGCAGTCACCGATTTAGAATACTCCAAATTCATTAACATAAGAACAAGGTTAAGAACAAATTTGTCTGTGTGAGAAGTTCTCCTGTATGAATTATCCACACTATTATTAGTGAGTGTTTTAAATGTAACTGCCACATCATTTTTTTAAACTGTAAGAAATATGCACACATGAATAAATAAAAAGTTGAAACAAACATTTAAACTATCAATGCAATATCATGAGAAAAAGGATCATGATATATTAAAGGGGTCATCGGCTGCAAAATTCTCTTTACAAGTTGTTTGAACATAAATGTGTGTTGGAAGTGTGTGTACACATCCATCCTATAATGATAGTGTTTTTCTTTTTTAAACCCTATTTTAAAATCAGGCTGCTCTGAGATTCCTGTCAGAATGACGTAGTTCTGTGCAGGCCCCTCCCACAATAGTTGATTGACTAGACCGTCTTACCTTAGTGAGCTGAGGGCTGTCCACCATTGTGTCGACTCAGGTGCAGGGGAAAACAAGATGTCTCAGATCAAGCGATTGAGGTGTTTTGTTGTTGGATGTAATAATGAAGATAGCAGTCGTCATTTACTCCTGACATCTGAGCTGCTGAAGACGCAGAGGATTAACGTTACTTTCGTTTTGAAGGGAATGCGCTGATCTCGATCTGCCTGAATGCGTCTATGTTTGCGCGAATCATTCGTGAGCCAGCTTTATCTACAGAAGAAGTGAGTTTAAGGGTTTTTTTATGAATCTTTGCAAATCGCCTTTCCTAATAATGTGCTAGTTAGCCAGTTTCGTGGCTAAAGTTAACAGTACTGCTCTTCACCCCTCGGAAGAGAGGGGCGGGGTCAGCAGAGCTCATTAGCATTTAAATCAACATTTACTAGAATGGTTTGCTAAAAACAGAGTTGATTTTGACATGGTAAAAAAAAAAAGGTGTTTTTTACACTACCATTTAGAAATTTTAACCAAAGTATGTTATAGACTTTTCATTGAGACCCTAAAGAATCAGATCAACTTGCGGAAAATGGGCACCCGATGACCCGTTTAACATTATATTGGCACCGTCCTACTTTATAGTGTCATCTACAGGTGTGGATGCAACAAAGCATTTTCAAATGCCACTGTAGAAATACTCTATTCGCACTATTATTCCTGACAACAACATGAATTAATTTATCCTACAAACCTAAAGTGGCATTCAATAGGATGGTTCCTATTAGCAAGCGAGTAGTTTAGAACTGGTCATGTGATCACGATATAGTGGCCACCATATGGGGATCTACCCTTATGTAGGATAAAATTACTTTTTCTAGTCCACTCATATCTGTTTTCATGTCATTTGAGTGTACATCATTTTAAACATACTTGCCTGTTGTCTTCATTTAAGTGTACAATTTTAAATTGAAATCAATAATGTACACAGATACTTTTAAAATTACAGAGAAAGTTCACCTAAAATGAAGATTTTGGTAACACTTTATAATAACTGGACGCTATGAATCATTAGGTAAGCATTAGTAAATAGTCAGTTCATCCTTTATAAAGCATTGTCCCAACATTAATAGTCATTAGTAAGCAGTTTGTAAATAAAGCTATAAATGCCTTGTTCTTGATTTATAAGCATATCTATTACAAAGGAGATTTAAAGGCTCAGTTATCTTCCTAACAGAAAAAATAAACAAACACAACACAGAGGGATACAGAACTCAAAAATATTTATTTCAAGATGAAAAAAAAAAAAAATGAAACTGTCCAACTGTACACTTTAATTTTTCTTTTTAGTTTCCTTTTTGCATCTTGAAAAAATATTTCTGTGTTCTGTATCCCTCGGTGTTGTGTTTGTTTAACTTTTCTGTTTGGAAGATAAATGAGCCTTTAACTCTCCTTTGTAAATGCTTTACAAGGTGTGAATAGTCCTCACTTTAGATGAGCTCACAAAAATAGATATCTGGCAACTACTAAATGTTTTATAACTACCTGACTTAATCATGAATTACAGCAGGAATATTTGTTAATAAAATTTATTAACACACTGAGCAACTATTATCATGTGTCTAAATAATAAGATTTATAAATGTACATTTAAATAGTTTATTAATCATTTACTTACACTTTATAAATGATCTTATGAACCATTGACAACTCCTAAATAACTGGTTTGTAAATAACGTAATAATTTAGAAATGATAAATTGATCATTAATAAAGTATGAAAATACAATTATTAAACATTATAGACATGCTCAAGAACAAAACATTTATAGCTGTTTTTATAAACTGCTTACTAATGCCTATTAATTTTGTAATAATGCTTTATAAATAATGAATTGACTATTTACTAATGATTAACTAATGATTCATAGTGTGCAGTTATTATAAAGGGTTACCAAGATTTTTCATATTTTTGTCTAATTGTCTATTTTTCCTATTTTCACTGAGTAGCAACTTTTAATTTTTCCCCCTCACACAAATTAATCTTAAGGTTTTGGAAGATTTGAAACACAGAATTCTAGTCATACAGATTATTTTTATGACGTTTTATTGCAGTTGTTTTATTTGACAACCCTGGTCACCATCTACTTTCATTGTATGTAATATATATATACTAAACATCCCCTAATGGAAGAAAGAAAGTCATACGGGTTGAAAAAACATCTATGTATATATGCATGTATGTATGAATGTACATTTATTTATTTCTTTATCCATCCATCATAGATTAGTTGGCACATTAAGATATTTCCATATTAAAAGGAACAGTTCATAAATAATTCTGTCATCATTTACTCACCCTCATGTCATTCAGAAATGTCTCTTTTTGTGACATTCGAATAGAGGTTTGGATACTGGCTGGTTTACAACAGCTTTGTAACTAATCCAGTGAGATTTTTATCTCATCGCATTCCACTGCTCTGGTTCTAAGCTGTTTCTCTGCAAACACAGCAGAGTAGACCACAAGATTGCACCCTACACAAAGTGTGTCTGAGCTAAGAGTGTCACAGGTCTTCTGGCATTTGAAAAAAAATTATCTGCCTTTGTGTAACACAATCTCTCTCTCTCTTTCTCTTTGCTCTCCACAGTTTGTGTGCTGTACACCCAAGGCATTGGCAACAAAGAGTGGCGAGAGGTAAGCGGAACAATCTGGCCCAGTCGTGTCGACCCCTTGAAGGGCCTGGCAGACCCTTGGTCCCATAAATATTCATACATGTAAATATGGGCTTGGAATATTCTCAGAATAGTAATCTGAATTATTTTTGGCGCACTTATTTTTTCTGTGTCTATCAGTTCTTCATACTTTTGCTTTCCCAGCTAATCAGAGGAAATATCAGGGTTTCTAAAGCACCATTAAGAGGGCCGTGTATTTATTAACTTCAATCACTAGCTGGTGAAATATGATAAGCCACCCAGGGAATGTAATAAGTTTCTCACCCATGCTCATATCAAGACAACTCCAGCCCACTTTTCAAGTCGGCTCATTAAAACATTAAGTCCCTTTCACATCGCATCAAGGCTTCAACACACCTCTCAATGCTGTCATGCGCCTCTTTGACCTCCATATTAAAGACGTTGAAGGTAGCAGGAATGTGGGAGGTGTACACAGTAAACAGGGACTTGTATTTGTGATTTATGAAACGTTCATATACGCTTGGTTAATGTAAATAAATTAGAACTAGAACTGGTTCAAAATGATCAGTCGCTCCATCCATTTTAATTACATAAGTAATGTTATGTTTTAAGTTTTTATATACGAATTTGGCATTTTTTATTAAATATTTTAGAGATTGGAATAACTTGTAAAATGTACATTCATTATAAAATTGCATTTACATTTTTTTACTAACTTACATGGCTTTTCCAGATTTAGAAATCTTACTTTAAAAATGAGTGTATATATGTCCACTGTTATTCATTTTATGGTCTTTTGCTCTATAGATTTCAGTTCAATGGGAAAATGTTGATGTAAATAATTTCAACTGACCTTTCTTTGTTCTTTCAGTTTGGGCGGACGGAAGTCATTGATAACACTTTGAACCCAGATTTTGTGCGAAAATTCATATTGGACTACTTCTTTGAAGAAAGACAGAACTTAAAGTTTGATCTGTAAGTACCAATAGATATTCCTTTAGCTTCAGCTACATTCACACAAACCTTCACCACATTTACTCTGGGTGCACAGAACTTTGGAAGTTTTGACTCTTTTATGCATTAGAAACCGAGATGAAAAAAAAAAAAATTGGAATGACCTCTCATGACAGTCTTCAATAATTTGTGTTCTTGATATCCCGGAATGACAAGAGAGAATAAGAAAAGAGCGAAGGTGCAAAGGTTATGTAGAAATAATTTGTTGATTAGTTGTTTACATTCATTCGGCAGATGCGTTTATCCATTCATTGTTTAAATTTGATCAGCCCTTGTAAAAAAAAAAAGTACATTTTGGCATACTTTTAAAAAGAGTGTTTATTATGAAAACAATAGACTTTAATACATAAAAGTTTTCAAGTAAAACTAATTTGACATTTTGGCACTTTTCAGAAGTGTACTTACTCTAAGTAAACATAAGTGCCTTTATTTCATTTATATGTTATCTATAATTACGTTTTTTTACAAAATATATACTTTTAAGATGTGAAGCACACTACAAGTACATACATTCCCTGGGGATCAAACCCATGACTATGCTAGCTCCGTTTACTACTGTCTGAGCTAAAGAAGTTGTTACTGGTGTTAACATTATTCTGGTATTATGGCTTAAATATTGGAATTTGTCTTTTTTATATGTACTATTTTGGCAGTTTGTATACAATTTGGGCAGGTGGTATGTGTTGTGCAATTAAAAATACAGTAATTAACATATATTCAAGATTAAGAATAAATTGTGGTTGAGTACATGGACTAAAACTGAGGTGTGCTCAACTGATTTTCATTTTTTAGTGTATTTACAAGTGTCAGATTTTTCAGCAGCCCACACCTTCAATGCACTAATTAGTTTTAAACAAGTTTTTTAAAGAAAGTTTGGTGCAAATTAATTAGTGGGTGACATAAATATTTATTTAATCCTCATGGAAACTTCATCCTTATTGGTGTAAAAATGAAACCAACTTTGACAAGAAGAACTTGAATAGTAAGGTTATTATTAGGCACAACATCTTTGTACATCAAACATTGGAGTCACGCTTCAGCAACAGATGTGTCAGCTACTGTAAACCCAACCATAAGATAACTGTCATCCTATGTTTTGTGTGCTTTTATAAGCAGGTGTCACAATCAAAACCCCTTCTCACGAATCACACATACTGTGTGGGCAACACTCTATGGACATAGGTCAAGGTCTCTTAACTCTTACAGTGTAGTTACAGGAAAAACAGACATTCTGTAATTGTGTAAATATGGATTTTAGTATTTAGTATTTAGGGTCACCTTGTAATGCACAATGGTACCATATTAGTTGTCAGTTGGTATTCAACTTTTTTTTTTCTTTTTTTTTTTTATCAGTATCATTTATATTTGATATTCAAAATTGTGCATGCTTGTATTGATTTTAAATACTATACGTTATAATTTTGTGATGCGAAAATTCACTTTTTAGTTTTAGCGTTTTACTTTTATTTATTTAGTATGTAATTATAGAAGCCATTTATTGACCATGACATGAAAATAATTATTGGCATCAGTGTTATTTTAGTATTATTTATATACTGTCATAGTATTTATTAATATTTTAAATTAGCTTGAATTTTTATATTTTCAGTATATTTTCATTTTACTTGTAGTTGAATTTTTCTTCATTGTGTTATGTGCTTGTATTTTTTTATTGTTTTAGTAGTTTTAGTCATATGTTTTTCAGCTTCATATCAATTCACATTTTTAATGAATAACATGCACAAACATTTTAAATAGTTTTAAATCTGCATTGCTGCGTCCCAAGTTACAATAAAAAATTTCTCAGGGGATTAAAAAATAAAATAAATAAATAAAAAAATTGGATGTGTGTCCAAATCATGGATCTTTCCAACAGATATTATAAATTCGGCCTGTGTGCATGTTCATTTGTGAATGTGCGTGTTTTCTAATATTTATTATTATTTTGTGTCAGTCTAAATGTGTTTGTGTCTGTATTTAGGCATTTATGGGTGTATTTTAGAACAGATATGAGTCACTCTGTATCCGTTGGCCCAAATGTGTGTGAGGAATTTGTGTGTGTCCCTAGGCTTCAGCATGAGTGTGTATGTCTGTAGGCAGAGTGTGTGTGTGTGTGTGTGTGTGTGTGTTGTCTCTGTGGATCGGTGTCCCCGCTCGACGGCCTGTCATACTGGGTCTGTAAATCTGCAGCAGACATGAGAGGGGTCACGAGGTCGTGTGGGCAGTGCCTCCGAGACGATAGCGAAACCAAAGCACCGCTGATGAGGATGACATGGCACGTCGCCATGACAACAAGGGGGACTGAGCCCCACAAACGAATGGAAGAGGCACAGAGACAATAAATAGATATAAATGAAGTTGCGCTATATGTAACCCTAGATATATTTCAGGATTCAGAGATTCTTCAATATTTGTTGCTTTTCTTGTCCTCTATCTTGTTCTTTCTCCCTCTCTTTATATCTTTTTTTTCTCTCTGTTGCACTGTGACAGGGCAGAAGAGAATGATTCATGATGTCTGTGCTTTAATGATGTTGTTCTTCTTTCATAATGAGAAACAGGCAAGCGTGAACTCCCCTCATAAGACCATAATCTAATTAAAGCCCAGCTCAAAGTCTCCCATCACTGATTTTGGAAACAACCTCTGCCTGTTACTTTTCATTGCAAGCTTTCTTGAGCAAGCATCACCATTACTAATGCACATATCTAGGGTTTCAGGATTGGACCATCTAGAGCAGGGGTGTCAAATTCAGTTCCTAAAGGGTAACTGTACTGCAGAGTTTATCTCCAACCCTAATCAAACACAACTGAATCAGCTAATAAAGGTTCTCAGGGTTACAAGAAACCTCCAGGCAGGTGTTTTGGAGCTGGTTGGAGCTACACTCTGCAAGACAGTGGCCCTCCAGGAGCAGAGCTAGACACATGTAATCTAAGACATCTTGAACAGGGGTGTCCAATCCTGCACCTGATCAGCAAGTTTATGATATGCTTAAGCTGTGTTCACGCTATGTCGTAATTACTGTAATTCCGAGATGATAACACGTACCACGCTACTCAGAGCTGAAGAATTTGCATTATCAATGCCAAAGCCCTCACGGGCTCCAGAACTCTTAATTACAACTTGTAAACTCTGAATGTTCTGAGAGTTACGACTTGGACCAGTGACAGCTGTACCACCTGACCTCCACTAGGTTCCTTTAGGCGGTACTTAGGTGCTAACTCAGAATGCAGGACATGGAAAGCTATGAGTAAAATTTCTTGCGTTGTCATCTCGGAATTATGGTAATTATGACATGGCGTGAACGCAGCATTAGTAAGACCTTTGTTTAGCTGGTTCAGGTCTGTTTAATTGGGGTTGGAGCTGAAGTCTGCAGGACAGTGACTCTCCAGGAGCATGGATTGGACACCCCTGATATTGAGCCATCTAGAAACACCTTAGCAAAGACCCCTAAAACCATAGCAACCATCTGGCAATGCTCCAGCAACCACCCAGCACTCACTAGCAACTGCACAGCAATGCCTTAGAACAGGGTTCCTCAAACCCAATCCTGCAGAGTTTAGCTCAAACCCAGACCAAGCACACCTACCTGTGATTTCTAGTGATTCTGAAGACTTCGATTAGCTTGCTCAGGTGTGTTTGATCTGGGTAGGAGCTAAACTCTGCAGGGCAGCGGCCCTCAAGGGCAAGATTTGAGGAACCCTGCCTTAGAATCATCAAGAACTCTCTAGTAGCCATCCAGGGCTGCGTTTCCTAAAAGCATTATAAGCCTAAATTGAATGTAGCTTCATTGGCTTCATTGGCAGAACCTTACTATGGGCTGAATTGGAGCATCCATTGGAGCATTTCAAATTCTTGATCACTTGAAAACCGCTATCATTTTGAATATCACTTTGAAACTCCTTTCTTTTATTATTTACATTTTGTCAGTTGTTTGGGGTAGGGTTAAATTAAATGTGTTCAGTAGTGATGTATAAAACATATGACCATATAAACCTCCCTCATCCACTTCACAGCATGCACTTCAAACCCCTCGTGGGAAAGTGCTTAGGGAAGTTATTGAGTGTGCGTTTAAAGTGAAGTGGAACACAGCCCATATGTGTAGATTGCTTGAAAATTACAAGCAGGTGTCTTTGATAATATAGCAATACCCAAGAAACCATTGGCATAGCAACAAGTTAAAAATAATTCAGAACAGCCTAGTAACCACTTAGCAACATCCCAGAAACTATCAATAACACCCTAGTGTCACCCCTGTTGGAAAAAAAAAAAACAGTAAATGCTGGTTAGTTATATTATGAAGAATGGCTGCTGGTTTGAGCTGGTTTAAGCTGGTCCTTAGCTGGTTGTGTGCTGGTTTAAGCTGGTCTTGTGCTGGTCCTAAGCAACTAGCTTCTGCTTAGGACCAGCATGACGAGCGCTTGACCAGCTTAAACCAGCTCAAACCAGCAGCCATGCTTCAAAACATACCTAACCAGCATATGCTGATTTTTTCAACAGGGGCAACATCAAAACAAGTTTTCTACAGGCAGCACTGCTCACATTTTTCTAACAGGCTACTATGATTTTTTTCCCCCTATAGACATTCCCACAATGCAGCCAACCTGTTGCTCTGTATTGATTTTGATCTCACTTAATCTTAGCAAATGCTAGCATTAGCAATGCAGTTTATGATAAATGTGTCATGTTTCAGTGCTGGTCGTTTGAATTCTGCCTGCGTGTTTGTGTGCGTTAGAATGACAGATTCCCATCAGCATCAGCATGTGTTGCTATAAATAGTGTTGGGAGCGAGAAGCATAATGTGGTTTAGTCAGAGTGTGTAAATGGGAAGCTGTGTGTGTCGCTCCCTTCAGGGTCTGTTGAGTGTGTGGGCAGACAGCAGACCACGTTACAATCCGCTGTGATGGCTACGCTGAGCGTCTCTACGTATACACACATCATGTCTTTTCTGGCGCTTGTTTCTCAGGGAAGGAGAGCAAGAGTGGCTGTTTGTGTTTTGTACAAGTCCTTATAGCATAACTTATTAGTGGTGTTGTGAGTGTTAAAGATTTATTTATTGGCATTTTTGCCTTTTTATTGTGACAGGACAGTATTTAGACTGGAAGCGAAGTGGGATAGAGAGAGAGGGGGATGAGATTGGCAAAGGTCCACAAGCCAGGACTAGAACTTGGGACACTGGAAGTACAACGGCTCTATATGTTGGCACGCTGCCCACAAGGCTATTGGCACCGACATAGCTAATGAGTGTTGAATGGGATTGGTCAACACAATCTCATGGCAATTTGTAACTATTTTAAGTTATGGTGAAGTAAACTTGAAGTAAAATTTCAAACTAAACAGGTTTTCTGTTGGTCAGTGTAATGAATCCGGCATTAAGGAGGAATAATAATAATAAAAAAATATTCTGAGGATAGATATTAATTCTATCATGTTTGCCTTCAGTGGTGTAATGTCTGGGAAAACTTTTTTTCCGTTTGGAGGTGTTTTGTTTGTGTAATAAATGAGACTTTGCACTTGACTTCTGGGAACAAGGAGCCTTTCAATGTCAGTTTGGACAGTCTGAGATGGAAATTTACAAGCACAGTTAGTGAGTGATTAAATGATGGTGAGGGAGAAAACTGAATAAAATAATATAAAAGTCATGCACTAATACGAGAAAAGAACAGAACATAATAACCATTCACCACATTACTATAACAAACTAGGATGATTGGGTATAAAATAATCCTTTTTCTGTATAGAAATACATAGAAATAGTTCTGGCATGAAACTCTAGTTGCACGTCCTGATATTGCCAAGTGCGACGTGTTCCTGGGTCAACATATTTTGTTGACCCTGGAACAACATTTTAATCCGTCTCATCCGTCTTTCGGATGAGACGTTAAACCGAGGTCCTGACTCTCTGTGGTCATTAAAAATCCCATGACACTCATCGTAAAAGAGTAGGGGTGTAACCCCGGTGTCCTGGCCATATTCCATCCACTGGCCCTTGTCAATCACGGCCTCCTAATAATCCCCATCCACTGGATTGGCTCGATCTCTCTCTCCTCTCCACCTGTAGCTGGTGTGTGGTGAGCGTACTGGCGCCGTTGTCCTGTGGCTGCCGTCGCATCATCCAAGTGGATGCTGCACACTGGTGGTGGTTGAGGAGAGACCCCCCACATGATTGTAAAGCGCTCTGGGTGTATAGCAATACACAATAAAAGCGCTATATAAATGCTTCCTTCCTTCCTTCCTTCCTTAATCCAAAAATATAATCTTAACCATATTCCTACACCTAAACCTAACCTTACCCATAAGTAATCCCTAAAATCAGAGGAACTGATAGATGAATTACACTGATGTACAGGCACCAAACACTGATTGTAATCCTAAACTTCACAAAAATTATAAACTGGTTCTTGAAATCTGATTGGTTAATCACAATGTTGTTCCAGGGTCAACAAAGATGTTGACCCAGGAACATGTTGCACTTGGCAATATCAGGTTGTGCAACTCTAGTTAGCGCAGTATGATAGGTCTAACTCAATCTGACCTAATGGCATCATTATCACATGGCACAGCTGATTGGTTCTCTCCTGTATCAGTAGCCAGTGAACTCACTGCTCAATATTCAAATACCTGGCTTTTGTTTGTTGTAGCAGTTTGACAGTGCACTTCAGAAACCCTCCACCTTCCCCAGCTCCAACTGTATAGATCTGCTACGAGGTGAACTTAAGGTATACATAAGGTTAAGACATACGCCATATGTAATTTGATACAAATAAAAACAAGATTGAGGAAAAACAAGGCACCTTAAATATCTGCTGTTTGTTCTCAACATACTTTGGGCACTACACATTGCCCAAAGGCTTATGAGAGCCTCAGTTAGGGAGAAGATTCTGAGATAAAAGTGTTTATTATTTGAAAAGCTTTCAGGCCTCAGTTTGGCATATTCCTAACAGCACATCAAACTGAGAAGAACATTTCGCTTGAGTGAACAAGGGTGGTGGCAGATTCACGCTTTGGGGATGGACCTCTGTGGCAGGGTCTTGGAAAACTCCAGGAAAGAAGGAAAAAAATACATAGTGCTAAATACAGGAATCCCCTGAGGCGAAGACCTGATGGATGTATGCAAGAGGATGGGGCTTAGAGTTCAGTTCATTCGCCCACAGGACAAGTACTTCAAACATACTGGAACATGCAAAAGAACCACAGTAATGGCTTAAAGCCACAAATATAGATGTCCTGAAGTGCTAGATACAGCCCGAATTTAGGAAATGTTGGGACATTTTTTTAAATTTGAATAAATTGAAAACTAAAAGAATTTCAAATCACTTGAGCCAATATTTTATTCACAATAGAACATAGATATAACAAATGTTTAAACTGAGGAATTTTTAAATTTTATGCACAAAATAAGCTCATTTTAAATTTGACGCCTGCTACAGGTCTCAAAATAGTTGAGACGGGGGCATGTTTACCATGGTGTAGCGTCTTCTCTTCTTTTGGAAATTGGTTTTTGAGGTACTTTTCATTTAATAATGCACCAAATATTCTCTATAGGTGAATGATCTGGACTGCAGGGAGGCCAATTCAGCATCCGGACTCTTCTACTACAAAGCCATGCTGTTGTAATAGCTGCAGTATGTGGTTTTGCATTGTCCTGCTGAAATACATAAGGCCTTACCAGAAATAGACGTCATCATACATTTCAGCATTCATAGTGCTTTCCAAAACATGCAAGCTACCCATACCGCATGCACTTATGCACCCCCATACCATCAGAGATGCTGGGTTTTTAACTGAACACTGATAACACACTGGATGGTCTCACTCCTCTTTAACCCAGAGGACACGTGATTTCCAACAAGAATGTCAAATTTGGACTCGTGTGACCATAGAACACTTTTCCAATTTGAAACAGTCCATTTTAAATGAGCCTTGGCCCACAGGACACGACAGCGCTTCTCGACCATGTTCATATATGGCTTCCTTTTTGCATGATAGAGCTTTAGTTGGCATCTGTAGATGGCACGGCGGATTGTGTTTACCAAGAGTGGTTTCTGGAAGTATTCCTGGGCCTATTTAGTAATGTCAATGACATAATCATGCTGATGAGTGATGCAGTGTCGTCTGAGGGCCCGAAGACCATGGGAATCCAGCCTTGTCTCTTACGCATAGAGATTTCTCCAGTTTCTCTGAATCTTTTGATGATGTTATGCACTGTAGATGATAAGATTTGCAAAGCCTTTGCAATTTGACGTTGAGGAACGTTGTTTTTAAAGTATTTCACCATTTTTTACGCACTCTTTCACAGATTGGCGAACCTCTGCCCATCTTTACTTCTGAGAGACTCTGCCTCTCTAAGACATCCCTTTTATAGCTAATCATGTTACAGACCTGATGTCAATTAACGTAATTAGTTGCTAGATGTTCTCCCTGCTGAATCTTTTTAAAATGTCTTGCTTTTCCGCCCTTTGTTGCCCCCGTGTAACCTGTAGCTGGCATCAAATTTGAAATGAGCTCATTTAGTGGATTCAAATTTTTTAAAACATTTGTTATGTTCTCTATGTTCTATTGTGAATAAAATATCGGCTTATGTGATTTGAAAGTCTTTTAGTTTTCATTTTATTCAAAATTAAAAAAAAACGTCCCAACATTTCTGGAATTCGGGTTGTAGATGTCACTGCAGATAATTATTTCTGGGTCCAGAACAGTCTTGAAGAAGAGAGAGCACATTACTCCTGTGCTTATCAATCTTCACTGACTACCTGTACGATATAGAATCCATTACAAAGTGCTCCTATATGCCTTCAAATCTTTGCATGGCTCTGCGCCAGAGAATGTTTTTGATTTAATCAGTCTGCATCAATCTAATAGGTCTCTGTGTTCAAATGATCAATTATACCTAGTGTTTCCTTGCTTGAAATGAAAAAGTGATCAGGCCTTTTCGGTTGCAGCTCCAAGGGTCCTACATAGTGTATTTCAGAGTGCACTAACAAAAGCTTTTGAAAATGCTTTGTACGTTGTTTGTTGTTGTGTGATATGTGTCTTATTAGTTTATGTCTGTTTTTATTCTTTTATTTATTCTTCCTATACAGCACTTTGGTTCTTGGGGCATTGAAAATGCTTTAGAAATAAAGTTGAGAACTGTCTTGTAGGATCCAGAAGAGTTTTGCCAAGAAAAATGATTGCCCACTGTCACGAACGGTTACCCAAAGAAACTCAAGAGCATAGGCTTATTCGACAAAGTGTTAAAGATGTATTAAAGAAGCAGTATTCGCAAAGAATTTAACTTCTATAGTGTCACCAACAAATCATTTCAGAGATTTTTTTACATGTTAGTACATTTTAATCAAATGTATTTGATTAAAGGTCATGCAGTATTTATGAATGATGTGAAGATGTATAGCTGAATAGAACATCACAGTCCCTTTTGGGGACATATTCACCTCATTCATACATTTAAAACACTCAGACACGTATATGCCAGTGCAGGTTATATGAAAGAGAATATCAAGAATTGGTTTTGAAATTTGTCAAATTTGAAAGGGAAAGTCAGTTATTATGCTTAACACACAGCTGGGTTTATATCTGATTTGGCTGACCCAGTTATGACAAAGAGATTAGAACTCCCAACTCCCCCCCCAAAAAAAAAAAAAAGGTAAATCATGCATAAATATCAGACCAAATCATTTCAAATCTGTTGCTGTGTGACATTGCAGTCCTTTGCATAAAAATATTTTTTTTAAAGTAGCATTATCATATACCCGTGTGAGATGCCTACAAAGACAGCATTTTCAAAAAGTAGGCAGCAGTCCCAGAATTCATTGGGGTGAGGTCAGTGCAAAAAAAAAATTGCCACTTGCCTAAATTTATAAACTCTAAATAGAAACGCTAAAGCAAACTGTGTGGAATGAGTCAGTTCATTTCAGGAGCTACAGCTAAAAGTAAATGTATATGATATAAGCAATAAATGCAAAAATTATGTATACAAACAAAAAAACTGACTATTCTGGTTTTGTGTCCCTTCTCAATATGTCCTTCTCTTTTGTTTTTCAGATATGATGTCGACTCCAAGAGTAGCAACCTTTCAAAACATGTAAGTTTCAGAAACTGCTCCATGTTTCCTTTTAGGCTCTGTAAACACTTACCCTGTTGACCTCCTCTAGACTATTATGAAGTTTAGGATGCCATCGTACACACTCGCCCCGCAGTAAAACCATCTCATAGTGCTTGTAATCAGCAGGTCTGTGTATATGAGAATAAAGAGGCAAATGTGGGTTAATAGAGGCGTGTGATTAGGGAAGCTCTCACAGAGATGGTAGCATGATTGAAGCTGTGTTTTGGTGCTTAAGGGGTCCCTGAGGTGTCATTTTACACACTGATGATGGGTTTAGAGTAAAAGATGCAAATTCACTACAGTGGTCCCATCTGTGCTCGTCATGGAATGTGACTAATCATTCTGTCTTTATTTCTTTCATGCTCCAATCAAACAATCAATCAACCCAAAATACCTTCACCATGCCTGACATTGGCAACACACCATTAATACATAACATTTTTTCAAGTTTAAGACAACTATGTTATTCTACTCTCCTGTCTGGTTTGTTTATCTGTCAAAATGGCGGATTTGACATGATTGGTCAGATCGCCTGTCAATCAAGCTTCCTGCAAAGGGTCAATTGGAACCTTTATTTTTATAAGTCTAGGATTTTTGGTAATTCCTTGGCATTTATAAGGCAAGCTAACAATAGTCAGGTAGTAGTAAAACCGAGGTCATTTAATGCTAATTAATTCAGCATTTGTAGCACAGGAGACTGTGGTCATCCATCAATGTTGCAAAGTGGAACTGTTTAATGAAACACATCATGGCATGCACTAAACCACCCACCAACAACACCATTGATCTAAACCAGCCATACACTTCACTGTAAATCTGACATATCCCAAGCAGCACTCGCAAGCATTTGTCCTGCTATTGTTTCCTGCTGTGATCATGTGGACACACTAGCTGTAAAGAGACAGATAAACTGATCTCTCCACACATCATGCACAAGAGTAATTGAAAACACCCTGTGACTCAGTGAGCATGCAGGATCCATCCCTGAAAATTACCACCTCAAAATTATCTAACAAATCAGACACGGTGCCTCCTGGTGTTTTACTCCCTCCCTTAGTCACCCAGAAATCAATATTACTCTCTTCCCCCCTGACTTGGAAAGACAAACAGTGCTTGTCCACTCCCGAAAGGAATTCTGCATAAAACCATTATAGGATGTGTTGAAAGGCAAAGAGCGACTACGTTCTCAGGTGAAAATTAAGAGAAGAGGCAGCAGGGAGAAAACCACGCATGCAGAGACATAGAAAGAAACAGTGAGAGATAGATGGAGAAAGAAAGAGGAAGAGAAGGAAGTCTTTTGGATAGTTAAATACAATAATAAAGATAGATCATTCATATTAATCTTTATTAATACAAATTGAGAGTTTAGTCGCCAACAGTAATTAGAGAAGCGGTAGAACAAGTGCTCATGGGAATGTCTGTCAGTGAAAATGAAGCATCTCATAAATTACTGAGGATGAACTCAGAGAGCAAAAGCTAGTGTCTAAATTAGTGACAGTCACATTGGAGAAAAAAAAAGTTCACCCCAAAAATATTTTATTTATTTATCCAAGAAAAACAACAATCATGCTGTTCTTTTCCATACGACAAAAGAATATAGATTGCAAGCTGGTAAAAAAGTAAAAATGTTAAGCTCATTCACTGTGTTCAAAGTCACATGGTAACTTTTGTGAGGAACACACTGAAATTCTTCCCCTCTGCCATATCACTCAAATCTCATTTGCATTCTCAATCCAAAATTGATGTGTCACATTTGGTTACAAGACATGTGAGAACTAATGCAACAGTAATGTCAAACATGACACAATACTTTTTCAAACCATTGAGGCTGGGATTAGCCCAATAAATATTTGACTAAATATATTAATTTATTCATTATTAAAAGTAAATCATCTAGCTAGACCTGTTGCCCTTAAAATGATGAAATTCTTTTTGTCCACACTGTCAACTTGGCATCACAGGAAGTGCACTTATTTGGCTTGAGTCACGGGGAGATTCGTCAAGGTTTGCTGAAGAGGAAGACTCAGAATTACATAAAGTAATCCCTGGGGTGCCTCAGGGTTCAGTGACTGGACCCCTTATCTTCTCAATATATACAAACTTTTCAGTCAGCAGAAAATTTCAATTCAATTCAATTCAATGTATTTTCACATTTATAGATAAGCATACAATATCCATTAGCTGTCCTACCATAACTATTTGTTTATTATTTTGAAAAAAAAATCCCCCATTATTACACTGAAATTATTTATTTGAAAAATACAAACACTCCCGCTAGGGCAAAGCAGTTGGCCTCATTTTCATTCTTATACTTTGGATGTCTCTGGATGTTTTAGTTTTCTCCTGTTTCCTTTGATCATTCTCGCTCCACTGCACTTTCCACTGAAGCACATTTTTATTAATACAGAATAAGGTAAATGAAGATCTATCATTTTTAACATACCGACTACATTACACAAACATTATAACCTACCCTTATAAAAACTGCTGTTGTGAAGGTCAGTGGGGTGGAACTTCACAGCTCTGCCAGAAAAATAATTTGAATTCTTTTGGCTTTTCTTAGCAAAACATTGTGCTTCACTTCAGATCAATTATCAGAGGGGTGACAACTTTTCCACATGGTGTTTGAACAGTTTCAGCCTTTAAAATAATGTGATTTTTGATTATATTATTGCTTTCATAGTCCTTGCAGCTTTTTGAAGCTTGGCAACCATAGTCGTCATTCCCCTTGTATGATGATTTTTAAACTTAAAATATTAGTTTTAAAATCATTCTGATGGCTATTGACAGTAATTACCACAGAGATCTAGTATATTTATGACAGTTAATTCCACTCAGAATAAGCCTCCAAAGTCGAAAATACACAAAACAACATACAGTTGCTTTAATGGGTTTGGCAAGTCCACTTAATTCTTGCGAAGATAAATCTTAATGCTACATCATACCATGACATTCTAGACAATTATGTGCTTCCAACTATATGGTAATGGTCTAGGAGGGTTATTTTCTGCTTCAGCATAGCAATGCCTTGGTGGGCAAGGTCCATAAAGAAAAGATTTAGTCTACTGTGAAAGAACTTTAACTAGCTTGTACCAATCCCAAACCTGAGCTCCACCGACCACCTTAGGGATGAACACTGACTATGAGCCAGACCCCATCGCCACGGACCAAATCCCCACAGTCATGTTCCAACACCCACTGGAAAGCTTTTCCAGTTAGGGTGGACCAACTCGTTATAAATGCCTATGATTTTGAAATTAAAAGCTAAACAAGCACACAGAGCTGTGGGGTTTTGGTGACCACATAATTCTGTCCATAGTGTGTACTGTAGTTTAGAAATCAAAGCTTATCTTTGCTCTTACCAAGTGATTACAGATAAAGTTGAAGAAATCTCAGATATACTATAAATAGGCAACTTGAAATACTGACCTTTCGTCTTGCCATGTTAAAAAATGCCACCCAGTCCCCTTTAATGTTCTCTCTCATTGCAGGATTTCCTTGGCCAGGCCTGTTGTACATTGGGAGAGGTGGTGGGATCATTGGGTGGTCGTATGGAGAAGGATCTTGGGTAAGAACTGCTCTATTTGGCTTCTTTCCTCCATTCATAAAGCTCACATCCTTCCAGTGTGATAGATCTTTGGTTCTCAACTCCAGTTCTGGGGACACACTCCTCTGCACATTTTGAATGTCTTCCTTTTTTAACACATCTGATTGAAATAATCAGCTTATTATGAGAGAGCACTATGAACTGAACAGAGTGTGTCTGATAAGAGAGACATACAAAATGTGCAGAGCTGCCTGTTGGACCCAGGGCAGGAGTTGAGAATCACTGTGAAAGATCCCTTTCTCATTTATCATCCAACAACTTTGTCAATGGTCTGCCAGTCTGGTAGCAAATTATAAGGAATTTTAATAAATAGGTAACTGCATTTCATATGTTAGTCGAACATTCTCTTTTGTCATTAAAAATTTCGTTTTGAGCATGTGTTGATCAAAAACTGATTAATGAAAATTAATCTTGTAAATGTTTCTAAATATTTTATTTCATGTTTTAATTCTCACACTGTTTGGATGTGTTTTGTTTTGTTTTTGACCTTTTTTTCTTCCAGGTTAAATAACCAGAAAAGTGTTTCTTTGTTGTTGTTGTTGTTGTTGTTTTGAGAAACTGCCATTCTCAGCTAATCTGAAACCATTTTCATATTTGATGCAGTTTAAGCTTACAATTCAAAACATTTGCAGTGTGTTGTGTACATTAAAATACAGTTCAAATTTAAACGTACATTTATTCATTTAGCAGATGCTTGTATCCAAAGCGACTTACAATTGAGGAATACAACTAGCGCTTCATCATAAAGTGGCAAATAAACACAGGAAATGCTCGTAATACAAAGTTTCAGACATTGTTCAGATTAGTACAAGCTAGATGGGGGGATTAAGGAAAGAGAAAGCAAAGGTTTTTTTGATGAAAGAGATGAGTTTTCAGCTGTTGCTTGAAAATCGTCAGGGATTCAGCATTCCGGATGGGGATGGGAAGATCATTGCACCAGCCACGAACGATGAAAGAAAATGTTCTGGAAAGTGATTTTGTGCTTCTCTGTGGTGGTACCACGAGGCAGTGCTCACTTGTAGATCTCAGGCTTCTGGAGGTGATGTACAGTAGATATATAAGAGTGAGTGGATATACGAGGATGCTGAGCCTGTGGCTGTTCTATATGCATCAATGTCTTGAACTTGATGTGAGCCGCAACCGGTAGCCAGTGCAGGGAGATAAAGAGAGGCGTGACGTGGTTTTGCTGCTGTATTCTGAATCATTTGTAGAGGTTTGATTGCAAATGATGGAAGTTCAGCCAGAAGAGCATTGCAATCCTGGACAAGAAGTTGTGCAGCATGCTCTGTTAGGAAGGGCCTGATTTTTATGATGTTTGTGTAATGCAAACCTACAAGATTGAGCAGTTTTTGCAATGTGATCTTTGAAAGTCAGCTGGTCATCAAAGATTACACCAAAATTTCTGACCGAACTTGATGGGGTAATTGTTGATGGACCTAGCTGGATGGTGAAATCAATCTGTAGATTTGGAGTGGCAGGAAAGACAAAAAGCTTATTTTAGTTGTAGGTGATGTTCCTTCATCCATGCCGAGATGTCCGCCAGGCAGCCTGAGATCTGTGCAGCTACCGTTGGATCATCTGGTTGAAATGAAAGATAGAGCTATGTGTCATCAGCATAGCAATGGTAGGAGAAGTCATGTGCCTGTATGATAGGTCCCAGTGATGTAGTGTATAGGGAGAAGAGGAGGGGTCCAAAAACTGATCCCTGAGGAACCCCAGTGACCAGTTGATGTGCTTTGGATACCTCCCCTGAAAGAGCTACCTGCTAGATAGGATTCAAAGCAGCAAAGTGATGCCCAGCGATGAGAGGGTGGACAGGAGGATCTGATGACTCACAGTGTCAAAAGCAACAGATAGATCCAGCAGAATGAGAACTGACGATCTGGAATCGGCTTTTGCAACCCATAAGGCTTCAGGCTCAGTTGAATGTCCACTTCTGAAATCTGACTGGTTAAAGTCCAGTTGGTTATTTTGTGAATGAAAAAATGTTGCCATGCTTTGTACAGTGCAAGAAAACACGGTACAAAAGTTCCTTTGCAGAATGTATATGATGAAAGGAATGCTGGGAAATCATCAGGGGATTATAGCTGAGCAAACTGTGACACTGTAAGAAGTTTGTGTGTTTAGTTGAGGGTATAAAGTTCACATCGACTAATGAGCTGCTGCTCGCTATTGCTGCTCTTTAGTCTGACTCCACTCATTAAAGTCTTTATTCCACCTCATCTGCACAAACAAACCTTTGAGCTTCCTGTATCCTTCCCATCGAGGTCGTATTGTCACTCAGCACCTGATTTTTCTTAGGTTCCTTTTTGAGTCTACATTATTGTACCACAGCGCTTCCTCATGAAGGGAGGTAAACGCCTGCCTCACATACATTTCTCTGTGCTTCGGTTATCAAAGCAGGCTCATTAGATTGCCAGTGGGAGTTCTGTGTCTCACTGTGCCTGGGGGTCCCTGCACTGTTGCTCCATTAGCTAAGCAGAGCCGAACGCCAGCACGCTCATTACATCCAGCTAAAGACAGACCACTGCTTCTGTTCAAGAAAATGAAGAACAACGTGATTTGTTTGTACATCCCTGCTGTTTGAAATACTTGTAGCTTTGGTTGTACTTGCCACTAATAATATACTGACCACCTGTTGAAGCCAGACAGGTGTAGAAACCAGAAAGGAATATAAATGGCAAAACTGTCCATTTAGAGAACATGATATAACGTTTGTGTAGACGTTACCGTAGACATAAAATTGTACAAAAAAGTATTATGAATATTAAACAGCAGTAAAAAAAACTTTATTTTATATTATTAAATATTTTAATTAACATAAATGTATTAATATCCCTGCAGCCATACAAAGGACAATTTGGTTTGGAGAATGGATAGTTGAATGAATTTAAATTAATATTAGTTATTTTTAATGAACATTGATTGACTGATTGATTGATTGCATGTGTTATTAAATTATTAATTATATTATAAATTACATTAATAATATTGTTACTATTATTATTATTATTATTATTATACTTTTTTACATAATTTAACAGATTTTCGTCAAAATGTATATTAGATTAAATGATATTGTTCACTCAAAAATTTAAATTATGTTAACATTTACTCACCTTCGCAAACCACACATTTCGAGGTATTATATGTTTCGGTAGAATCATTGGGTGTTTACCATTATTCTGTGAATTTCTGCTAGTATCCATCTTTCCCCTTTCAGATTTCACATTTTAGTGTTCAAGTTTACATGTTATCCTACAAAAAGCTGCTTGGTTTGAAAGTGACTTCTGCGTGAGCTGTGCTTCATACACAGCTAAACTATTGACAATAGACAAAGGCCTTTTTAGTTGTAAAATTTTGCAAAACTTTTGCTAATGTGACCTCACTTTTACAGGTAGGGTTTTGTAATAGCAATAGAAACAGTGATACTTACTGTACCTCAGCAAACGTGGCTTATAGATGGACAGCTGTACTATAATGGCAAAGGTTACAAAAGCTGTTTTGGAGGCAATAAATCATGGTGAAACCCCACACCTGTGCCTGAGGCCTGACAGGGGGGACCTTTAACAACCCTAATGACTGTTAATTACAGCTAATTACACAGTTCAATCACCCCGCCAATCGCGTTTGGGAGACGCTGCATGAAGGGAAAAAATGTTGCTATTTCGAGCGCGTTTAGTGGAGTGCTTGGGTTTGTGTCTTGTGAGATGCGCTATTCTGTTCCTAATGTCTGCTTGAATAGTCTGTTGAATGACTTTGGAGATCAATCTAAAAGAGTATAACACATTTTCACTTCTGTGTGTACCTGTGTGTGGCAGGCAAGTGTTTGCTGAGAGCAATCCGTGCATGTCTGGCAGTGCAATCTGACGTGATAAAAAAGATAAAAGTGATATTGTGAGATTGCACTGTCAGGGTGATCAGTACCCCAACACGAAGCATCTCAGAATGAGAAAACTATAGATGGATCAGATGGAATGGATGAAGCTGAAAATGCACCATAAAATGACTTCTGTGTCATTAATAACAATGAGATCTCTCCACCACTGAATTCAAGTGCTCTTACCTCAGCACCCGTGCTGAAGTGCACTCATTAAAGCCCAATGGACCATGCCACCCAGCAACTCACTGTGAACGCTTTCCACTAGAAAGGCAAAATGTTGGGTGGCTTTCCATGCAAATTTTGATTTCAATACAAACATAACATGTTACAGAGTGTCATGATATTTAGACTCACTTGGCTTCATTTGCAGTGTTACACTTGGCATTGTATTATTACTGCCGCAAACAGCTGCAACACACTTTTCATACTTACGCTTATGGTATTGTTGTAAAGGGCTAGTGAGTTGAAGTTCTTCCACTTTTGGATGCAGGTTTTTTTTTTTTAGCAAAACATAATTTGTGATCTCATTCTATTGCGCTCCATCTGTTTGATGCATGTGCAGCCGCTTTTTCAATGAAGTCTGTGAAGTCTAACGAATGCTCGCTTGCTGTCAGGACAAGCCGTTTTGCAAAATGGAAATACTTTCTATCATTTACAGATAAGGATTAAACTGTATTGTAAGTTATGTGCTGAGAAAAATATGTTTCAAATGCATTAAGCAGCACACGCATCTGACAGGAGGGCAAGCCAACACTAAATACATTCCGTTTTTCTATAGCACTTCATACAATACAACTTATTTCAAGAACTTAACAGGGCACATCTCATGTTTAGGACATTTTTTCCACAGGTGTGTTCATATTGAGAGAGTAATTAAATTAAATTATTTGACATTTATGTTACAATCTTTATTTTTTATAAGTTGTTTTCTCTTTTATATATGTTAAAAAAATTGCAAAAAATATCTTTACTAGAAGAACTACAAATGTGTATTTGTTTTGCAATAAACTTCAAATTTGTTGGATTATATACTTCTAATTAATTATTGGAAGTAGTTTGATATTGTTTTTATCACAGTGCATTGTGGATTAAGTTGTTTATTTGCTCAGTAGTACACAGTCTTGTGCCTAGTTTATGATGTTGTAATTCCTCTTAGAGCTGGTTTTATCATGGCTTAGCATTCTGTATTATTAAGAAACTGAATGCAAAAAATACTTCCAAATCCAAATCTGCAGACAAAGTAGGTGGTCACTGTTTCGCTCTAAACATCAAATATGTTCTGATTGGCTGATTTTGTTTTCAGTTTGGACAGACAACAGTAACTGAAAACGTGACACAAATGGACACAGCACTGGTGCCAAGACGCTCTGGAGAGAATCATAGTTTGAGTAATGAGATAAAGCACTGCGAATAATGACCATCATATCGTTTCTTTCTGAGAATATGAAGTAAGGTCCATTTCTTAAATGCGTTTCTATAAAAAACACTAAGAAAAAAGAAGGGGCACTTTACGGTTTGCTTGTAATTATACTTGTTATTTCATTCAGGTCTCTGTCGACCGAGGGAAGATAATTACACACACGCAGACAGAAAAAAAAAAAAAAACAGCCATTCCACTGCTGTGTCGCCAGTACTTAATTACCTTGCGCACTCAAGATGCTGATTGCAAATGCATGCATCTTGATTGGGACTTACAGGAGGGACTAAATGTCAGAAAAAGGTAGAATGGAATCATTTCTTCAAGTGTTTGATACAGTCTATTCTGATGCATCTTGGATGTTCTTGGATGATACTTGAAAACTTAATATTAGAACAATGTTATTTGTCACATAGTTTATCACACATCTCTGTTGCTAAGAAACCAAGATGTTGTCGAAGAACCTCAGTTAATGTTTGAATATTTACTGTATAGGAGCGAGGAGTTGTTGGAAATCAGTGTTTCCCAACCATTTTTGTCTTTTGAACCATCGCAGCTCTGCTAGTAATGCATTTCCAGACACTAAATCAGAAATGTTTTTGGTCACACTTTATTTTAAGGTCTAATTCTCACTATTAACAAACCGGTTACAGTAATTGTGTATTTCATCAGCTTATTTAGGCTAATAATATCAGATGAGACATGTGATAGGATAAAAGTAGGAAAGTGAAATGCATGCAGATCTTGGCACAAATGCCATCCACCAAAATTGACAAAACAAATTATTTCTTTCTTTTTTCCTTTGAAAAGTAACTTTGTGTGTTAGGATGAGGGTTATTTATTAATTACAAAAACATATACTGTGTGAATAACAATACAATATATTTTAATTAATTATTATTTAAATGTGTTATATCTTATTCTTATTTTGTAGTCACACACACACACGTACACACACACACACACACACACACACACACACACACACACACACACACACACATATATATATATATATATATGTATATTACATGTTGTCTGCACTATGTTCACAGTTCTGTACTGGAAGCTCCTAACACCAAGACAAATTCCTTGTGTGTGTAAACACACTTGTCAATAAAGCTCTTTCTGATTCTGATTCTGATATGCTTATTTTACTGTTTATAATTGCTGTTTTATAGAGTTAACAAAGCAAAAAATAAAAAATAAAATAAAATAAAAAATAAAACTGGAACCTGCCCAAATAACTTGTATAATAAACTTACTCAAATAAACTGCATCAGTTAGTCTGCAACTGAATTCGTAGTCAGTGCAGAATTGTGTAAGATTCTCAGCTCTTATATCTATTTATTCTACATGACCAATTTCAATATAATGTTCCTCTTGAAATATAAAAAAATCCTGTATTTCTGTCTAGCAGCTGTCTTACCCCCTATGATGTACAAAGCAGCTTGCGTATTTGCTGCATCATGATTGCCTTTTAAGAATGTTCTCATCACTCAGAAAGTTTTTGTTACTTTTTTGTAACTGATCTATAATAACAGCAAACCTCTCAGGTTACGCATGTAACCATGGTTCACCGAAGGGAACGTGACGCTGCATCGAAAACGCTATGGGAACGCCTTCAGCGTGACCAAGCTCTGAATCACATGTGTAATCAGTCCAAGGGAAGGGTGAGATGTCACGGCGAGGTGACGTAGTGGCCAGGAAGCTTAAAAACACGTGCGGTGGAACCAGCGTCAGCTTCTAGGAGTGAAGTAAGCGCTCGCAGGGATGCCGGAAGTATGGCCCTGAGATGCAGCATCTCGTTCCCTTCGGGGAACCATAGTTACATGCGTAACCTAAGACATTTCCCTTCAGGAACTCAAGCTGCGTCGAAAATGCTATGTGAACAAGATGCCCATGCCACCAGACTTTCAAATCCCTGCCTAGTGTGGAAGAGCACAACTAAGGCGAGAGAACAGAGGAGCCGGGAGAGGCTAAAGTGGACGGGGCCCGCGTCCCAAAGGCCAACTTCTGGAGGAGTGAACCTTGACCCCCAAGGCAAGGGGAGATCAGAGAACTCGAGGCTATGGGTTAGCATCCGGATCCACCACTTAGCATGAGCTTCTCTGGCCTCAACCTCAGCGCACCACGGAGGAAACGTGTAACTAGGGGGTGTCTACCCACTGACTGTCCACCGAAGGGGACATGGTAAGCTGCAGTGGCCGCCACGTAAACCTTTATGGTGGAGTGGGTCAACCCTGTGGAGAAACGGGCCTGCAGGAACTCCAGAACTGTACCAAAGTTTCCACTTCAGGGCGTACAGTTTCCTTGGGAGCTCTGGATTGGAGGATGGTCTCAACAACCTCGGTTGAGAGACCGGAAGGTCCCTCCTGACGGGAATCTCCCCTGGAGAGCCGTCGAGGAGAAAAATCAGGTCCAAGAACCAAACCACACTCAGCCCGGTCAGAACGGGGCTACTAATAGCAGACGGATCGGATTGAGGGAAAAGCGTACAGACGAAGCCTTGGCCAAGTCTGTCCCAAAGGAGCTAGAGGAATCAGAGAGAACCAGAGGGGACATTAACACCCTGGAACCACACAAGGATCTGGTGCGCCAGCTTGTACAAGGGGCGCGAATGCAGACCTCCCTGGTGGTTGATATAAGTGACCACCCCTGTGTTGTGGGTGCGCACCACCACTTGGCGATCTCTTAGGTCTGGGAGAAAGCTCGAGACACTGCCAGCATCTCCAGGCAGTTGATATGTCACATGAGATGGCGGCCGCTCCACAGACCGTGGGAAGGGTGGCCACTCATGACCGCTCCCCAACCGGTGAGGGACACATCCGTCGCTAGCGTTACACGGCGACAAGGAGCTCCCAGCACCAGGCCCTGAGACAAGAACCAAGGTTTCTTCCAATTGTCTAAGGCACATATGCTGCATGACTTTGATCATGCGAAGCGGGTTTCCCCTCTGGGAGATCCCCTTAGTCTTGAGCCACCAATGTAGGGGTCTCATGTACAGCTGGCCAAAAGGTATCACGTTGGACGCAGCTGCCATCAGACCCAGCAGTCTTTGAAACTGATTGACAGTGAGTGACTGGCCTTCTTTCACTCTCTTGACTGCCATGAGGATCGACTCGATCCAAGCAGGGGACAGACGTGCCTGCATCGTGGTTGAATCCCATACCACACCTAGGTAAGTGGTTCTCTGTAATGGAGAAAGCACACTTTTCTTGACGTTTAGTCTCAAACACAGCTTATTATGTGAGCAAAAACATATCAACCAATCACTGATGTACCGTATTGTCCCGAATATAAGACGACCCTGATTATAAGACGACCCCCCTTTTTCCAGATGTAGCTTTTGAAATCCAAATCTTGTTTTCTTTTTTTTTCTCTCTCTCTCTGTAAAACACATTTTTTCTTAAATTATTTTCAAATTGCATATTTTTCTTATTTTAATATTTGTTTTGAAAGTATGGTAAATACTGGTAAAATGTACCAACAATGACATTGAAAAATATACACTTTTTGATATAGCCTACCATTGAAATAATCTGAATTATATAACATTTAGGCTATCCATCTCATAGTAGCCTACCAAAATTTTATTAACAGTAGAAGTGAAATCTTATTGTAGTCTTCAAATCTGGGCACTGTCTTATGTTTTAAAATCACTTACAGTGGAAGTTTGGTCCCATCAGGCTAACATGACAGTCACGACTGGTGCCGCTGTAAAGCTTTTCTTTTTCTTTTGTTTTCACTTGCGATCTTTACAGCACACATTACATTACATATTTCATGGCACACTCATTTTATGGCGCGCCACCTATTGTTGTGGGTATATATTGACATGTCAAAGTCTAGACCCCGAATATAAGACGACCACGTTTTTTCAGATGTATTTCCAAGAAAAAAACATCATCTTATATTTGGGTCAATACGGTAATTCAGTATGCGGATGCCCTGAAGTCGCAGAGGAGCCAGAGCAGCATCCACACACTTTGTAAAAGTGCGAGGTGAGAGTGCAAGGCCGAAGGGAAGAACCCGATATTGGTATGCTTCACCTCAGGAACTTCCTGTGAGTGGGAAAGATGGAGATGTGGAAGTATGCGTCTTTTAGATCTATCATGACAAACCAGTCATCGGACCTGATCTGAGACACGACCTGTTTGATAGTGAGCATCTTGACCTTCAGTCGGATGATTGAGCGGTTCCACTAATACAGATCTAAAATGGGACGCAACTCTTCATCCTTCCTTGGAACTATGAAGTACCGGCTGTAGAACCCAGACTCTCACTTGTGAGGTGGGACCCCCTTTCTCAAAAGAGTGTTCACCTCTTTTTCCATTACCAGAGTCCACTCGGGGCCGACCAAAGTAGGAATGACACCGCTGAAACGTGGCGGTGGATGCAACTGCTTTACAAAAGCTCATCAACATCCTCCACGTCCACCTTCTTGGAGGAAGACAGGCGGAGTGTCGAGCCCTCTCTCTTGGGGGAAGAAAACGCGGGGCGGGCTTCCAATCCCAGAGAGCGGAAGAAGATAGGGGCTCGCCCGTCTTCATTCCCTCCACCTGATCCATCTGCAATTCCCATGAGCGCATCCGCCGCTCTGCCTCAGCGAAACCGGGGCCAGAACTGCAAGGAAGACTGATGAAGGCTCTCTCCTTAAAGAGAGCCCTCCAAGAGTAAAGCATACACAGTGACAAACGCTCGCAAAGCAGTCAGCAAGCTCCCTCGAGAGCTGACTCTGCGTGCTCTGCTCTTAAGCAGACAACACACAAAATGTGTGTATCCCCGCTCGTGATGTAGCGAGGGCAGGGAGGAACACACAGCTTGTAACGCAATCTGCTATCATCCTTGGAGTGTTTTGTTTTTGCTAAAGCTTTAGACATAGTCCCTAATTGAGCTTTTTCTACAGACAAAACACAGAGGATGACAGGACACACACAGAGCGCTTGCAGAATGACAGAAAGTTGACGCCGGTTCCACCGCACGTGCTTTTAAGCTTCCTGGTCGCTACGTCACCCCGCTGTGACGTCTCACCCTTCCATTGGACTGATTACACATGTGATTCAGAGGGTGTTCATGCTGAAGGCGTTCCCAAAGCATTTTTGATGCAGCTCGAGTTCCTGAAGGGGAACTAATAAGCTAATAAAATTGTAATGGAGTAATCTTGTGCTGACCCTCGCTCTTACAGTGTTTTGTGATATACTGGTGATGATAGAGCACATATGAAAACTTGTTTACATCAGTTACATATTCTAAGGAAGATATTAAATGATTTTATAAATATATTAAGTAAATTAGCTGATTTGGTGCTTAAGTAAATATCTTATTATTATTACATTTGAAAACAGTTGTGCTTTTTTGGTGGAAACAGTGATACTTTTTTTACAGGATTCTTTGAATAGAAAGCAATTGTAACCATGTATCATTGATGTGAATGACACTATATTTCATTTCTAATGAAGCATCAGAGGGAAAGATTTCTGGTGAATAACTTCATTTCTGATTGACCATATGGTTTCAATGACTACATAATTTACCATCATCATCATGATAAAAAAAAAATATATATATATATATGGACTCTATTTTATGGTCTATGGACTCTATTAGTAGTGCTTATTTTGTCTGTTTTTTGGGCTTGACAGGCTCATAGATCGGGCCTAGTTCTAATAAACTAACTAAAGCAATGTTTACTTCGCTGTTTGCTGTATGACAGATCGGTTCCACCCAGAGCACAATGGCATAGCCCCAGTCCAATTACATTCACTTAAACTCTGTACACATGAGAGATCGTTTCATAAACCTTAATCAAGACTTCATCCACGAACTGTCTGTGCAAGAGTCAATTCATTATATTACCAACAGCAAAAGAATCCATCAGAGAGCCTGATCTACACAAGCACCAGTATACTGCTGGGAAACATTGTGACTCTACGGAAGAAGAGATTTTGTTTGCTTTATTTGCATATTAAATAGATCTTTCTTATGAAGCTTGCTACATTTTAACCTTTTGATGTAGAAAAATAAAATGTTTCATGATGTGTCATGTCAGTTCTGTACAATATTATTGTCCAAGTGACACATTTATGACCTGAATACTCTCATTTTGTAATTCACAGGGGGATTCCAGGGAAGAAATGTGGGACAATTATTGTGAAGGCAGAGGAGCTTAGCAACTGCAGGGTAAGAGCTAATATTGATCATTCGAATTCATGTCTTTTTTATGTCCCATGCTTGCTTATGCCCATCCAAGCTTGGCCAATATCACTCACTGCCAGTTGCCTATAGACAACAATTAGACTTGTATATGTCTTTAATAGAGAAGTATAAACAAAGATAAAAAGGTAACACTTTAGAATAGGGAACACTAATTCACTATTAACTACGACGTTTCCCTCAATGAAGTCCTAATTTGCTGCTTATTAATAGTTAGTAAGGTAGTTGTTAAGTTTAGGTATTGGGTAGGATTAGGGATGTAGAATAAGGTCATGTAGAATAAGGCATTAATATGTGTTTAATTAGTACTAATAAATGGCTAATATTCTAGTAATATGCATGCTAATAAGCAACTAGTTAAGAGACCCTAAAATAAAGTGTTACCGATAAAAATAATTAAACACAATACCCAATATTTATGTGTGCTGTTGATTTTCTTGTAGATTTGTAGCTATGTATGTGTGCGAGTGACATTGTTAACTTAGCAACATGCTAATGCCAAACTGTTAAAATCAATCATGAGCCAAGTCTCTTGTGCAGTTCCATCATTGATTTTGTAATTTAGATTTTTTTCAGATGAAATCTGTTTAGTAGAGCATCACATTGTTAGCTTAGTAACATGCTAAAGTCAAAACTTTAATGAAATCAGTTAAGAGCCTATTCTCTCGAGTGCTTCATTCACTGATTTTGGCTTTTAAATTTTGTGTGCAGTAAAACATCAAGTTGTTAGCTTAGCAACATGCTAATAGCAGGCTATTAAAATCAATTATAAGGTGAGTTTTCTATGCACCTTCATCAATGATTTTATGACCTTTATTTTAAGGTCCAATTCTCGCTATTAACAAACCATTAACCACAACTTTTGCCTCTGTAAACTCTTAATTTGCTGCTTATTAAAAGTTAGTTGTTAAGTTTAGGTATTGAGTGGATTAGGGGTGTAGAATATGGTCATGCACAATATGTGCTTTATAAGCACTAATAAACAGCCAATATGTTATTAATAGGCATGCTAATAAGCAACTAGTTAATAGTGAGGATTAGTCCCTATACTGAAGTGTTATCATTTTTAGTTTTGCTAATGAGATTATGTGTGCAGTCCAGTTTTTAGCTTTAACATCTAACTGCTGAAATCAGTTCTGTCCAAGTCTGAAGTTGTGCACTTCACATGGTGAGCCCTATTTGTGAGCTTCACAAAGCTGTTTCAGATCAGTTAGTATGAAATTACATTTCATAGACTGCTGCCTATATAGTCAGGAGAAAGAAAGGCAGCTTGCTAGAAGCTAATCTCATTTGGCTTCCCAGCATGTCTGTTAAAGTCTATTCAAAGTAGCCGCTTTATCTTAGTTGTAAAACACAGGATTCAGTAATAGCATGCGTGATGTGCCAAGAACTTCAGCTGTGCTCACACACACATAAATGCAGAAAGACCTCCGCATTGCTATGGTAATTGTTACATTTGTCTTTCACAACAGGGATCAATAGACCTTATCCCATTCCCTGCTGAAGCATTGCATCTCACACAGACAGTGAATATGTGTCTACATAAACGCTTGTCAAATGGATTTCTGATTAGGCCTTTTAGCCTTGCCATCTGGGTACAGTAGTCAAGCAAATGTAACATGCCAAGCTGTTTAGCATTTGCATAATGTTAGCTGTCTAAAAACCCTGAATGGCCAAGTACTCAGCTCATTTATACTGATATTGTTGTCCCAAGTGCTTTAAATCCACACATACACTCCCGTTGCCCTCATAACCTGCTTTTCTAAAACATTCTCGCCCTGCAGGAGTCTGTGATGATGCAATTTTGTGGCAACAAACTGGACAAAAAGGACTTCTTTGGCAAATCGGACCCCTTCTTAGTGTTTTATCGCAGCAATGAAGATGGAACGTGAGTAATACAGACACATGAGCGGATTCTTGCCTCTTACACACACTACTCACAGCATCAATCTCATCTCAAGCCTCTGTGTTAGGGAAATGGCTTTCCATTGAATTCCTTTAAGTTAATACCCATAGTCCTTTGCACCTGGATCAGCAGGGGTTCTTTTGAAATGGAACAATCACCCCTTATCTGATTGATTCTGTTCCTCAATAATTCCAGATTCCTTCACTCAGAGAAAAAGGGGTAATTCAGCTTTGATAAATTTATAGAAATATTAAATATTAATGTATTTATTTAAGCTACAGTTCTATACACAGTACAAAATAATTGTGTATGTATCAAATAACAATAACAATTTATATATAAAAAAAAAAAAAACAGAAAAATTCTATCAGGACATTCCAAACCTGTATGACTAAATGTCTCAGAGCTTTTTCTCAGTGCCAGCATTCTTTAAAATATCTTCTTTTGTGCTCTGGTTGAGCACATTTTTTGGGTGAACTATCCCTTTAATGTGAGTGAGTGAGTGAGTGAGTGAGTGTTTCAAGAGTTACTCAAGAGGTTCCATTTCAGTAATGATGCTGCTTAGTCAGACAGTAGACAGCAAGGCTGCTGACTAGAAGCTAATGTTGTTTTAATTTATTGGGAGTACAGTGTGCTTACTATTCCCAACTCTGAGAAGAGGAGGAAAGACATAACCGTTTGTGTGTGTATGAGGCTATAGATAAAGATTTTAAAATGGAGCTACTGTTGGTGTTTGAATACTAGAAGGCTGAGATGGATCATTACTTGGCATATATTTGTACCGACCTGAGACCACCTCAGAGCAAAGCATAATATTTTTAAGATAATTTATTTCAGCAACACTAAAACTTACACACATACACACTTCAAAAAGAGCCTTCACCCACCTGAACCATGAGGTAAACAGTATGTATATGTGTGTGTATATGTATATGTGTGTGTGTGTGTGTGTGTGTGTGTGTGTGTGTGTGTGCGTGTAAGAGAGCAAATAGGGAAAAGGCCAATATTGAGCTGTGTACTGAGCCCATAACTGAACAATCCATTCATGTCTCTGTCCTTTAGAGAACAGAATCTGTTTTTTAAAGTAAATCCTGTGGTGATTTGAGAGAGGTATAGCTCAAGGGCCAGCGTCAGAAAGTCAAACCAAATATGTCATACAATTGCTCAGTTTCTGAAACAGTCCTGTTGATGCTTAGGAATAAAACCAATACAAATTTCCAACAATAATCACTTTATTGGACAGTTTTCAATATTTTTGTACATAAATTATTTCTGTGTTGCTCCACAGTGAAGACTGCCAAGCAAAGTGTGATTTCAGCTTAGGCAAACATGATATTCGTTTTTTTTTTTTGTTTGTTTGTTTTTTTGTATGTTAAAACATAAAACCGATTCCAATTACATTTTTTAAGTTTTAAACTCACATTGAATTATGTCTTCAGACTATGGTTGCCAATCGATTTAAACATTTTAGCACACGATTTCATTAATGCATTGTTACAAAAAAAATGAATAATAAAAAAAAAAAAAAAAACAAGCAAACAGGCTTGTTTAAATATTACACTTTCTATGAATTATGACACTCAGGTAAATGCGTGTGATGTAAATTTATGCAATGGTATTTTTCTCACTCACACTACAAACAGATACTGACTGAATCAAAACACTGTTATTGCAAATCTGTAATAATACAAGAATAAAACAACTTTCATCAGACTATTTACTTACAATATTTACGTGGGTAGAGATGCAGTCTCCTGCTAGTATTCATATTAGCATTCTTTGAATGTTTGTGTTTAATTTGTTTGGCTCTGATTATGATAAAATTCCACTAGAGATTGGAATGACATCAGAGAATGGCTTTACTTGTGATAAATTACCTTTTCTCTGTAAAGAGGGTCATTATCAATCATTTACTGATAAACAAATGCAATGCTACAGCTGTTTCTCTGAGACAGAGAAAGTAACCATTCTTGTCAGTTCCAAATGTTCTGTACAGGTTTTTGAATTGGACTGAAAGAAATGAATCAATTCCAATTTCAAATAAGTGGACAATGTCAAATGAGTCAAATGAATTAATTTATCAAAGACATTTAAACATTTTATTTAAATAATTGTATGTGCTAATGTTTGATTTCAAACACATCTTGATTTGATGACAACACATACTATAAATATGTTCAGCTATTATCCTGTTATCTTACAGATTTACCATTTGCCATAAGACAGAGGTGGTGAAGAACACACTGAACCCTGTGTGGCAAGCCTTTAAAATCCCAGTCAGAGCCCTGTGCAATGGCGATTATGACAGGTATGGAGTGTTTTGTACTGTGGTTTGTAAGAAATTGGTGTGTGTTTTAATTGGTTGTGGAAAACAATATTTTATTGTCATAAAGTGTTTGATCTTTTCACATTTGAACTCTATTTGGTTATGTTATATATTCACACTTCACACATCAATTAAATCTTAAAGTCGAGGTTACTTGGTTACCTGTAAACAGTGTACAGCTGGACCAACTTTTGTTGCATTTACTCGTTCTCTGCCAGAGTTTTTTTTTTTTTTTTTTTTTTTTCAAGTAGGCAGCTACCAACAGCATTTTTGATAATTTTCACAAAAGTTTAATTGCCCCCTAATATTTTGTTGTATGAATATCTGAACATGCAATATCAAAACATAGATGGACTAGATCAGGGGTGTCCAAACTGCGGCCCGCTATCACTCCTGTTAGAAATGATATGAATCTGCAGAGGTGAGCAAACTACGGGCGATTTCATCCGGCCCGTCTGGCAGTTGGTCCAAAATAGCTAATTTGATGCAATATCAGTAAAATCCAATAGATGGCGCTGTAGCCTGTAGTGCGGTATATAACCCCTGATTTACACCGTCCTGATCGCGGCAACTCCAGTCAATGCTTGTGTTTACACCAGCCACGCCACGGATCTCTGTGCCGCTTCACTAAAGATAGGTGCCTAGTCTATTTTTGACAGACAGTCTGATGGATAGTCTGTTCAAGCTGCACAGCAAATACAAAATAAAAAGGTTTTTTTTTTATCTTGCGAAGATGTGCTTTTTTCTTCTGTTTTCCACACACATTTGTATGAAAATGGATGTAGTACTGTCCTTTTTTCTGGATTATAAATTGCGTTTTTATTTTGTTTTTTTTTCATCTGAAACGTGCTGCGATTTCCAAGGCGACTTATATAAAGCAATCAAGGTCAAGCGCAAAGCGCGCACATTACGATTGAGAATGAGAAAAAGCGAGTTTGTTTCGAGTTTATATTGTGCATTTTCTTGCAACCATGCCGCTAGTTTCAGTTTCGCTTTATATTTAGGCTGGGCGTTTATACTATATGTTTAGAGTGAATGCCACTATAATTTGTATTTGTTTTTTTACTTATATTTTTGTTCTTTTTTCTATTCTGAACACTGCTAAACATTTTGTTTATTGTACATTATTTCTGAATAAAATGATCAAATGTGTCTTATACAACAATCAACTTGTACACCAATGCAACTCTCATGTGTCATAAAAAACATCATTAATGAGTGTCATAACGTGCTCATAAAAAAAATAAATAAAAAAAGGTAGAGATGGTACAAGAATAGAACTGCCATGTAGGCCTGTGTACAAGTATACATACAGTACAGTAGTAAGTGAGAGTTAAATAAAAAAAAAAAATCAAAGCTTCATTTGTCATGAACTTATTATGCGGCCCCTCACTTAAAGGAACACTCCACTTTTTTTGGAAATAGGCTCATTCTCCAACTCCCCCAGAGTTAATAAGTTGAGTTTTACCGTTTTTTGAATCCATTCAGCTGATCTCCGGGTCTGGCGATAGCACTTTTAGCATAGCTTAGCATAGATCATTGAATCCGATTAGACCAGTAGCATCGCGTTCAAAAATGACCAAAGAGTTTCGATAGTTTTCCTATTTAAAACTCGACTCTTCTGTAGTTATATCGTGTACTAAGACCGGCGGAAAATGAAAAGTTGCGATTTTCTAGGCCGATATGATTAGGAACTATACTCCCAGTCCGGCGTAATAATCAAGGAACTTTGCTGCCATACCATGGCACAGTGATATTACGCAGCGCCTGAAAGTAGTCCCCAGCTATATTATAACTAGTTACCCATAGTCTATGTAGTTACATAGCTGGGGACTACTTTCAGGCGCTGCGTGATATTACTGCGCCTGCTGCGGCCATGTTACGCCAGCAAAGTTCCTTGATTATTACGCTGGAATGAGAGTATAGTTTTCGATAAAACTCAACTTATTAACTCTGGGGGAGTTGGAGAATGAGCCTATTTCCAAAAAAAGTGGAGTGTTCCTTTAATGTGGAAAACTTGATGTGGCCCTCGAGTCAAAAAGTTTGCCCACCCCTGGACTAGATTATCAACACATCCGGAGCGTGCACAGTCCTGTACCACTTCCTGGATCAAAATTTAATTTGGTAATGTTAGGCAGTTTTGATTTATATGATGTTTAATGCTTGATGATCACGTTATTTTACATATGTATCTGCTTGTTTTTGCTTCAACTTCACTGTGTTTTCATCCAGATGTTCAATACTCTTTCAGAAGATGTGTAATAGCGCCTCCTACCATACACCAGTGAAAACATGTAAACCCGGAAAATTCTAAAAATTCTAAATTCTAAAAAAATGCAAAAATATCTAAAAAGACTGTGTCATTGAATGAGCACATAATAATTATGTGCATGATGTCACCATTTTCACAAATTTGCGTTTTTGTAGTTTATAAAATAGTAATTTTTTTTGTAGTTAAAAAAATATATAGTTTTCACGGCATCGTTTTCAAAGACTTGAACTTTGAAACCCATTTTCAAAAGTTTGCTTTTTCAGGCCCCGAAAACACCACTGTAGTGTAAATAAACATCCAAAAAACAAAACGTTTTCTGTGTCCCAATCACAAAAAGTTTTTTTTTTTTTTTTTTACATTTGCAATGCATAAGAACATAACCAATAAATATAATACACCGTACCAATAAATTCTAATAAAATAAAAAAAAAAGATGTAAACATAGAAAAAATTAAGTTCTGTCAGGACCACTATCATCAGAATGATAGACACTTAGCATACAATTTGATTTGGCGGTATGGTTCTGTTCTGGGCAAAAAAAAAAAAAAAAAACCTCCCTGCCCATCCATGCAGCCTGTCATGATTGAGCAGGGAGACCACCAATAATAACTAAATGATATTTAAGCGTAACCCATTATTCAAGATAAAAGGAGTCTGATTCAGTGAGGAATATCAGAAAGCCAAGTCCTGACTGTAGCGAAAGGAGGAGGGTAATTTACTCCTGAGCAAGTGAAAAAGCTGCTGAATAATACTGAATAGACCTTATATAGAAATGCTATGATAGGTGTTTTATTCCTATATAGGTAGATGTGGATCAGCTGAGAGTCAGCCAATGCAAGCTTGACCCACTTCACCTGCCAGAACTAACTCTATACGCTTAATTAATATCTACATGTCATTTTGGAATAGGAGAAATTATTTTACAGTTAAAATGAGACAACATAGAAGAGAATCCCAACCGCTACATTGTATCCCAGAAGCCTCCATCATGAGTAGCTCAAACAGGGCTCTTGCTGTGTGGCGATAAAGTGGGAAGCTTCCTCACGGTAGCGGCCCTCACTGATGAGCATCGATCGGTACCATAACGCACTTTCCCACACAATGCCTAGGCTTTATCTCCGATTGAACACGTGGGAAACGAAAGAGAGAGACAGACATATGGATAGGAAGAGCGCTGGCCGCCCAGTGGAGTCTGGGATGCGAGATAAGCTAGCGCACACGCTCTAATAAAGAAGCACGGAGTGGCTCGCTGATGATAACACTGAAAATGGGTGCTAAGGGATGCTGTGGGGATTGGGTTGTTGTTAGCATGTGTTGCGTTAAAGCTCTATGTAATTGGCAGAGCTGTTCTATTTGAACTGGGTAAACTCACCACTCGCCTGTCACGCCGCGCACAGCAGGAGCTGTAATTATTTTCTGTCAAAAATGCACTAATCCGGCCCTCTAACCCTAGTATGTGAAATATTTTTAATTTGTCTTCCTGAAAAGAAAGTGCCATGGAAGGAAGAGTAAACTGATTTCAGATAGATTGTAGTTATAATTCCAGGGAAGTTCTGATTCTGAAATCTAATGGGCTATGTTAAAAATGTTCTAAAAAATACGCACAAACATAATTTGAATTCCATATTGCATGCCAAATCACTACTTTAAGAATGTCAACCATAAATAGCCTCCACATACAGCACGATTTACGTCATATTGTAATTATCAAATTGACTCTAATTATTATAGTTAATATAATTAAAAAAAAAAAAAATTGAGGAAACTGAATTTTATGAAAGTTTCAACTTTCCACTTAAGCATCTGAAGATTTTATTATAGCACTCGACACCTGTTGTTCTTTCTTTGTTCTTCAAGGCTTGAAAAGAGAATAAAGAGGTTAATTAGTGCAGCATTTTAAGTATGTTTCTGTCATCAATAAAGCCGTACACATATTCTTTTTTTGGTGCGATGATTATTACCATGGAAACAAATCATTGCTAAGTCCAATGACATGAACAGCTCTGTAATAGCTCAGCGTTGTCATCTCATGAATATGGTAATTCCAACATGACATGAACACAGCTTTAGGCTAATAAACTATATTACTTTAGAACAGTTCATTAGAAATGATTTCTAATCCTTGCATCACTGTTACTGTTGTTCATGCTATCATGCTATGGAATTAATTATACATAAATGGTACATAATACAATAATACAAAAACACTTCACAATGATATAGTGCGTTAAATCGTGTGGCTTGTTAAGGAGAGGTCTGCTGTTACTTTTCATCAGTGATCAGAAGTACAATTTCATCTAGCAGACAAAATAAAACATAGGCTTATGGTGAAAAAGAGAAAACTGTCAGAATGGACAGATCAGACTTTTCTCATCATTCTCAACATATGTAACTACATACAAGGTGTGTTATGTTGTCTAGAGCTGTATTCAAATTCATTTTTCAAATTCAAATCACATAAAGGATCTCTCTCTCTCTCCCACAGAACTATCAAGGTTGAAGTGTATGACTGGGATCGGGATGGAAGGTAATTATTTGTAAACAGTCACATGAAGCTTAATATATTCACCTGACACATCCATTAATTTATTAGGTAATGTACTGATAGCTAAAGTCTTCTCACAGCATGAAATATTCTTATGCTCAAAACCTCCAGCATTTTAAGTACTTTTTTGTTTGATCCGTATTGGTGTTTTTGCAAACTGAAAAAGGTCAAATAACAAATAAAATAATATGCTATTATTTATGCTTATGGTCAACACATGTGAAAAGATGCCAAATATAGATGCAAAAGCTCAAAACACGCACTTTTTTTGCTTCAGAACTCAATAAGGCATCGTGAGTATGTGTTTCTTTCTCAGCATTGAATCCACACATGCAGAAAATCAATTCCTCTGAGTCGCTAAAGAAGACATATAAGGAAAGATTCTGTCAATGCTTTTGCAGTGGAAGGAAAACTTCAGTGCTTTTTTGTAGAAATGTATTATCTATCTTTGTAAAGCCTGATCAGTCCATTACATTCATTTCCATAAATGAAGATTGAAGAGTGATTTTAAGAGATTTGGAGGGTGCTTTGATCTAAGATAATTAATTGTTTTATTTTTAAGCATTCTAAAAGGCTGAGTACTGTTAAAACGTCAGAACAACATTTATCAGAGCCAAATAAGCTTATTATGAAACAAATGTAATTGTATCCATGCTGACAAATCTGTGTATGTGTGTGTTTTTAAACAGTCATGACTTCATTGGAGAATTCAGCACAAGCTATAGAGAACTGTCAAGAGGCCAGTCACAATTTAACGTGTATGAGGTAATCTTATTTTATGAATTTCTTAATCTGTACTTTATGAATTTGCAGAGCTCATTAACTTTCAGAAAAAGTGTTCACAGTATAACAAATACACTATACCTTACAGAATATTACTCGTATCTCAAGTAGTCTGCATCTTTTGACTTAATAAGTGAGAAAATCATGAACTGCCAGACAACTGTATGTTTTGTCCCATATTTCAAAATTTCTTTATGACTGGGTGACTAGAGCGAGTAGTAGTAGTGTTCTGTCACGTGAGAAAAGCCTAATCAAAGGCAGCCAAGCACGTTGTAGAAAAATTACCATCCAATCATAATTTGTTATCAATTAACTTATATATATATATATATATATATATTAGCCTCCCGTCCTGTATTCCGCTATGAGAAATCTGGTCAACCTAACTTTAAATAACTTCAAGAAACACGTGAAAACATCAAATCTCAGTGTACAAGTATATCTGAATTATTCAAATTGATTTTGACATTTATCAACACAAATGATTTGGACATATAACATATTTTTCCACTTAAGTAGATGTTCAGTTGGCTTGCATATGACAGGCCAGGTCTAGAGCACTTGTAATGTTAGTCAAGGAGCTTGTCGTGGCCATTTTTCTAGCCTTTTTTTTTGGCAGAATAAGAGTTTATAAGAAACTATTTGAAGTTTAATATATTGTTATTCAGAGTACGATTTTTGACCAGTATTTGAGAATGTAGATAGATATATTAATTATTTCATAGATAAATACTTATAATAGCTGTTTTTGTGCTACTCATAGAAAGGAAAATAAGGGTTTGGCAGACTTCATTTTACATTTCACTTTACATTTCACTTTTTTTTCTTCCTGATGTTTAGTCCATCAACATTCTGCCACAAAGTCACAAAGTTGGAATGGGTTTTTGCAGCTTATTTTCAGTAAATTCTTTCTTTCTTTCTGGAGAGGAGGTTCTGAGTTCTGAAAGTTGCAGTATGTTTTCATATGATCCTTTTTTATCTGAAATGAACAAGACCATTTTTATGGTCATAATTTATATTATTTATAAATATAGCCATTGTTTAAGTTAAATAGTCTCAAAAAAAATTAAGCAAATCTAAATAACAAAATAACAGAGATACTTCAACTTTTTTTTCTTTGAGAGTATTAGACAACTTTTGATGAAGAATGATATAAAAACTGAAAACCTTGTGTTTTATCAATTAGAGTGAGTAATTTCACTCTATTATTTAAGAGAAATGCTCAACATCGTGAGGATTTAGAATCACAGATCTAAAAAGATGTTGGCAGATGATCCCGTTCCCCCAGGCTCTGCATTTGTTCATAACTCATTCAGCATTAGTGAGTGGGAGGAACATGGGTCTTATTTTATATTTTTATATATGTGGCTCACGCTTTTCCATATGTGAATAATCATCACTGTAATAGCAGTCTTTGTTGTGTTTGGTCTTATACTTAAAAATATTTCTCAAACTACTTTCTTTCTCCAACATATTTTTCTAGTTTTCTTTCTTTTTTTCCTCCTTTCTTCTTTTCTTGCATGCACAAATAAACTCATGTGGACACTCATTTATGTATCAGCAGGGATTGGAGCAATGAATTTAACAATTCTGGTTCCAATTTCATCTAATGGTTCTACTAATGAGATAAGATAACAAGGTTTTTCCACTGCTAAGGTATAGAGGACTAAGTGCAACTTAAAAATAATTTGAAAGGATTCATGATCAGTTTATTAATTCAAAACTAAAAATGTAACTGGACGAATTGCTTTTAAAAATGACAAATACATAGATATTTTAGAATACATTGACATGTTTGTTTAGTTCATGTTTAAAATGCTGATCAAATGTGACATTAAAAATGTACATTAAATTGAATTGCATTTTCAGAAAGCGTCAAGCAATTTCTTTGCTTTAATTTTGTTACATTTTTATTACATTTCTAACAGCTGTTTGTTACACAGTATTAAAAAAGGCTCTAAGGAAAGATTGCTTAAATTTAAGGGGTGTTGTGTAATGTCACAAAGTGCATTCATCTCAAATACGTTGCATTTATTCAGTCTCATACAAATTCTATAGTTCACATAAATGACTATAATCACTCATTTTCTCTGCACAGGTCATAAACCCCAAGAAGAAAGGCAAAAAGAAAAAATATCTCAACTCTGGAACCGTAAGCAAACATTTTTCATGTGTTGGAGAAGAACTAAAATTAACATCACATCTCTACTATATACAGTATACAGTATATATATATATATATATATATATATATATATATATATGCATACATACATATATATATATATATATATATATATATACATACATACACGCACACAGACACACACACCTTAATGTCACTTTAGAAGTATTTTTGTGGCACCTTTGCGGTATGAATTTATTGATACAGTTTACAGGCCTCATGAGGTTTTTAGATATACTGACAAATATTTTGAACACATTTCAACCATCTATCCTAAGAAATTTTGTACTATCCTCTTTATATCTTAGTCCAAGATCAGTCATAATTTTGTTCACATTCTACTAGGATTCTTGCAGTGCTTAAAAAATAAAATGTAACACAAGATACTATCGAAATTTGTTTGGTATCATGAAAGAATGTGCTTTGTGCTGACTATAGATAATCTTTTTGAGAACAATTATTTTATTGGCAGTCAGTTCAGGATAGCACAGATCATAACACACCACTTCCAACCTAGTAAAACTGTTGACTTGCCATTTAGACTTAAAATTATAGCAAAATATTTATCTAATTACTTACTGTTACAGTGGTGTATATATATATATATATATATATATATATATATATATATATATATATATATATATATATATATATATATATATATATATATATATTAGTATAAACACTAGTGGTGCAACGGATCACAAAACTCGGATCGGTTCGGATCATACTACGGATTTTGAGTCACGAATCGGATCATTGTTCGGATCAGCAAAAAAAAAAAGTTTGCTTTTCATTTATTACTAAAGTGAGCTTTTAAGTACTTCTATACCACAGCAGAAACTACTAGCTTAACTATTAAAGTCAGTAATATAACAAGAACAATTGTACAAATTACAAGCATAGATGAACAGCATACAAGATAAAATTATAGGCTATATAAAGACAGTAACAGTAGTATTCAGGTGCAGAAGAAATTGAATAATTAAGTGTAAAACATAAGTTACAGATTAATCTTTGTTAAAGCTGTGATGTTGTTTGATTAGCAGACAAGACAGAACTAGGTATTTCTAGGCTGCTGTCTCTTTAAGACTAAATGCACGGACCTAATACTGAAACACATCCGGTTTCTTTCTCAGCTGTATATGTTAATTTAAGACATGGACATAACCTACTGTGTTTACCAGAATACTTTCCAAAACGGGTATTTTAACAACTTTGTGTGTATTATCGATGCACGGTTGGCGGTTTTTATCCACGGATCGGGTGGGTCGGTTAATAAAAAATTACATTCTGATTATTTGCGGGTCGATAAGATAGGCTAAATCATTAATGATGCAAATATTAACTACGTTTTCTAAAATATGAACGTGTTAAATAGGCTACAGATATTAAATAAACTGTAAATTAACATATTGAAGTTATTCAACAAAACATTATTTAGTCAAGAGCAGTGAGGGATTTTCTCTGTCTTTTGTTGTTTGATTAACATTAATGACAGACAGCACAACTTTAGGCTGCTGTCACAAGACCTATTTCACGGATCCAATACTGATAGACATGCGTTTTCATTCGCAACTGTTTACATTAACTTAAGACAAAACCGACAGTGCTTATGAGGGTACTCGCCAGGACGACCATTTTGATGTCATTTTGTGTGTATTTGGCCACTTAAGCGCAACAAGCTTTGCTTAATTTGGTACAAGCAGCAGGCGCTTTGGATATGACTTTGAGTGCACAGAAAAGCACCTCTGGAGCGCACGAGTACCGAAAGGCTTAAAAAAACATGTAAATAATAAATTTTTAAACGATTAGGCAATTGACAATTCTGAGCGAAACGTGAGCTAAAGTCTTGTATCGCCGCGTTCAGCTCTAGATACACCGATGTGAAGAGAGGAATCTGTAGGCTACAGCTGAATCACTCGTGCTGTTTTCAAATGACTGATTTGATCTGATGGTTTGTGTGTATTTATTTACTCATATAACCTACACGCTATATTGAATAAATGTTTTGCAGGAATTTCCCTCATTTTTAAGTCGAAAGCTGTGGGAGTAATGTCATATATGCGCAATACCGCACTGAAAATCAGGACCTGATTAAACATAACTCTATTGTACAGAGAATTGTGAAACATGACATGAGTTTATTTATTTTTTTCCAAAACTTTCCAGGCCTGAAAATTGCTGTTTTAAAATTCCATGACTTTTCCAGGTTTTTCATGACCATATGAACCCTGAATGTGATGATCGGGTGTGGTTATCTAAATCAGACAAAAATATAGGTGTGGGCGGTTGGCGGGTGGATAATTTAGTTGAAGCTGCGGATTCGGGTGACGTTTTAGCTCATCTGCGCATCACTAGTGTGTATGTATCCATCCGTTGAGGAGTTGTCTGAAACGTGGTGTCTGAATCGCACCGCTCTCTCTCTTTGTGCGCGCTTCGGGTGTGTGCAGCAGCGGCTGAGCGCAGAAAACGGCGTGCGAGACCCGATTCGACTTCTTTAACTGAATGGTCTGAAATTGCTTGAATGTGTAAAACAGGTGCAGATGATAACTTTCAGTCTATACTGGTTGAATTTAACAGTTAATCCGCGAATCACATGCGTGCCGAACCGTAGGGACTGGTCCGTACGGATCACGGATCATCTACAATCCGTTGCACCCCTAATAAACACTGTACTTTGAATTTGGGCTAACTTTTGTAGCTTGACAAGCTACATTTTCAAAGGAGCTTTCACAACACTTTTTTTTTTTTGGCTGCTGTTTTGTCGTGTATGCTTGGGGCAGTCTTTCTTAACTTAAATCAGAATCAGTTTTACTTAGAAGATTCTGTGAATATAGTGAAATGTCAGCACACAGAGTTGTTATGGGTTCATGGGTATTCTGGCTTCATGTTTCTAGGTGACACTGCTATCGTTTCTCGTTGATACTGAAGTCACCTTCCTGGACTACATCAAAGGCGGGTAAGTGATGTTTTGCTCATTTGCAAACACTCTGCATTCTTTACAATCACCTTCTGAGGTGGAAACTCCAACAGACAACATATGCCTGTAGAAAGGAAAGTGACTTGGTGCATTCAAATTCTCACATTACCAGTGGTGACAAAACAGCTGTATTTGGCTGTGATCCTAAACCACCCCGAACCCAGGCTGCGTCCTTAACAGCAGGTCTCGACAGGTTCTTGAAGTCCGTTTTGAGTGCTTGTGGGTAATTATACTGGCAGTACAGATGACAGACTTCATACAAGTCGGACACCATGAGTGATCAAGTCCATTCATGGCAGATGATAGATGAGGCTGGGTTGCTAATCTTAGCACAGGTGTTTGCTATGTGTGTGCGATTAAATGCGAGGGGTAGGTATGGTGCATCCATGCATGGCAGATCGCACACCCACGTTGAGCGATGCTTTTCATTATGGTGGCAAGTAGGAGGCTGTGGTCATCTCTGCTCTGACACCACACCGCCAGACGTCTATTTTAATGGCTACTCCTTCCTTTTAGTCTGAGAGCTTTTGGTGAAAGGTCAGTGAGCTCAAGCTGAATTTGTCCACTTCTGGAGGGTACAGTCTGCATGTGTCTCTCACACTTCCTGTAACAGTACTGGAATGTCCAACTCATCATTTTTTGATATAATCCAATTAGAAAGTTGAAATCATAGAGTGAATAACCCAGTAGCTAATAGATAATGATGGTTTAAAGGGATTGTCCATCCAACAATGCAAATTGTGTCATCGTTTATTCACCCCCATGTCATTTCAATAACTGGTACACTGTTGATTCACCCATGTGTAGCAATCAAAAAAAGAAAAACCTTTTAATAAGGGAAAATCACAACCTAGTCTTATAGCGAAAATACATCTGGGAACTTTTTTGAAAGACACAAAATATGTACCGCCATATACGTTTCGTGACATATGTACAGTGAAGACCTCGTCACCGAGACGGCCATCGGGACAAGACCATGGGAACCAGATGAGTCCTCTGCACAATCTGACTTTCCTGCAGTTGGGATTGAACTGCTGGTTTCGTTTGGCCAGAGAAGAACTGGCCCCCCGACTGAGCCTGGTTTCTCCCAAGGTTTTTTATTTCTCCATTCTGTCACCGATGGAGTTTTGGTTCCTTGCCGCTGCCGCCTCTAGCTTGCTTAGTTGGGGACACTTCATTTCCAGCGATATCATCGACTTGATTGCACAGATACTATGTAAACTGAACTGAGCTAGTCGATGACATCACTGAATTCTATAATGGAATGCCTTTTAAATTGAGTGTTTAATCTTGTCGTTTTACATTATTGACACACTATATTCCTTTTTCGATATTGTAAAGTTGCTTTGACACAATGTATTGTTAAAAACGCTATATAAATAAAAGTGACTTGACTTGTTTTTCAATCTCTCATATTTCAGCTCTTTCATCGTGAGTCATAATTTTGATGGGATTCGTACCCAACAATTTGGCATCCTAAATCCAATTCCATGCTGATTGAGCTACTGAGCATATAGAGCTGTAATCATAACTGTGTATGAAAATGATTACAAGTGTTCGCTGTTTTACCCCCTCTAGTGTTAATTTCTGTCAGAAACTGCAGTGATATGTACTTATTTGTACATATTTCGCATAAGTTCCCAGAGGTACGTTGTCATGAGACCAGGTAGGAGAATCTAGTGTAAAGTATATGCGTGAATTTCTTATGATTGTACTTTTTGTATTCATGTTGGTTTTATGTGGTTTTGTCATTTCTATGTAAAGAAAAGGTTCAATTGATGGTGTAGCCATCAAGTAAAAAAAAAAAAACACTATTGTTTGGCATTATAAAACTTAGTATATGAGCTACTTTAATGATTGTTTTATGTTGCTTCTGGAGCTTTTCTTTCATGGTCATAGCTGTTTGAAGATTCTTTAAAAATGTTTAATTTTGCGTTTCATGGACAAAAACAACAACATGCAAGAAAAAAACAATAGCATAATTATCATTTTTAGCTGAACTATTCCTTTAAGCATGTACAGTAAATAGAACAACGTGCACATGCAAATGCACATACAGCAAGTGCACGATTTTTTGTTATTTTTCAGGAGACATCTCCAAAGCAATGTTTCTTGGCAGTAATGGCAGCTGTTTTTCTGTGCATGTCATTGTGTGAATGGCTAAAGTGGAAAGTTGTGTAGGGCTGCAAATGGATTTTGTTGAGAACTCTCGCATTACGTAATGGCAGCCACATTTTCAGTTTCCCTATTTATGCACATTTTTCCTCTGCCGTGATAAAAGCTTCTCTGCACCTGTTGGCTGTTGCAGTATGAAACACTGTTAGTGTAATTCCGCATGACAGTGTTTGTGCTGTAGCCCACAGCAAAATACTCCAACTAACTGTGAGCACGCTTAACGGTTTGGAGCAAAAGTTGGTAGATACTTGCTCAAGAGCAAGATTTAAAGATAGTTAGAGAAGATGTAGTTGGGTACTACACAAGTTATAGTTTAATTTTTTTTTTTTTCAGGTTCTCCAAAATAACTGTAAAAACAGCTCAGGTTAAATGTGTAACCCAGTTCCCTGAGTAGGGAACAGGAAGCTGCATAATGGTGTATAATGGAATGCTTTGTGTGAGCCGATGTCTGAAGCACATGTATATACTCGCCAATGTGATTGGCAGAAGTTAATGACATGGTGAAGCAATGTAGTTTGTGGCCAGTCAACACACCATCAAATTCTAATTGCCAGAAGGAGGCGCACATGCATAGCCTTGGTGTGGCAATGAGACACAGCATCTTGTTCTTTTCTAGGGAAACTGAGTTACGTACATAACCAGAGACATTCCCTTTCGAAATGGAACTTCGATGCTGCATCGTGGCATTGACACTATGGGAACATCGATGCCAAAGCACAAACCAGACATAAAAGGTGAAGGCTTTCTTGTTCCAGAGACTCATGAGGGAAAGGAAAAAATAGGGCTGTCAAAAAAATTCGAATTTCGAAAATTGAATTTTATATGAAAATCAATTTTAGGTGTGCATTAAGGAGGCAGCTTTATCAAGTGGTGCACGTGATGCAATGACAATGTAAGTATCGGTGCATTATCATTTTTTTGTTACCCTATCCAGTTGTAGCCTGTAGATGCAGTGCTGCTGCGTTGTTCATTAAAAATATTGCAGAAAAAGAGAACACCAATACAGAGAATATCTTGTTTACATCAAAACTGAAATCAAGCCGTTCACACTATGTATATTTCATGCATTTTCTAGAGGGACATGTATTAACATTGCACTCGCATCTCGCACGAGAGAGCTGCATTCTTAGAAAGCCATGTAAAATTAATTCAAGTTCAACTTTGAAAAAAACGTATCTTGAGACTTTATGGTGGTTTTTCCCCATCCCACTGCATCTCATGTTTTTTAAATGAAAAAAAGTACTCTGTGTGATTGGCTTTCGGCCCTATGTATTAAACTATGCATGCATACACACATGATGCTGTTTAGATTATAGTTGTTTAAGAAACTTAATTATAATTGGTTTATAAACATTTTTTTTAATATATTATGCACTTTTTTCACAGATAGTCATGCTATTTTATTGCTTTGAATAAATGTCATTGATAATATTTTGCTCGATGCACCCTCTTGTGGCCTCAGGAGACAAGCCAAAAGCTTTTTTTTCACCCATTTGAATATTGATAATATTTAAGTACAAAATTCAAATTTAGTTTTTCATCCATTTTGACAGCCCTAGAAAAAGGGCTTGCATAATGACAGTTCGAAGCCTTTGTAAAGACTCTGTGTGCATACTCACATTATACCAAACTGTATATTAACTGAATTCTATATAATGATTTCCTAAGTTGCTTAGCACTACAAATTGATTGTGGCAACTACAAATTGCTTGTTGCCGTTGATGCAGAAACCCTCTTCACATACAGTATGCACTGTAGTGATTTTACCCTGGCTTTGTGTCATAGCAAACTCTTTAACCAATGAAGCGGCAGTGGATTCCAGAATCCAAAATGTATTATTAAATGTGTTATTAATTAGAATCCATATCAAAGCTCTGGTTTAATAAATATTACATTTAAAATGAAGATTTAATTTAAATTGAAATAAAAATGTTAATTTAAAGTTGAATTGCTTAAATGAAAATTTGACCTGCTATTGCTGAAAGCCTTACTGTGATAAAGCTAGTGTTATATTATATTATATATAAAAATTTAATTGATGCTTTTTTGGATTACTATTATTAAATTCTTTGCTGTGATAAACAGCTAGTGTTTCTCCCCTTATCTTTTCACTCTTTTCTCCTCTTATCTCTATCATCACCATCTCTGTGTTATCTGTCTTTCTGTGGCATCCCTGAGCAGTGATTGACACTAGTGTGGAGTGCACCTCATTAGCTGCAGGAGATGAAGAGCACAGCGCTCTAGAGAGACAGCCATTGTGATGAAGAACAATCCAATCAGTTAATTGGTATTAGGGAGCCCTCAAGGAGAAGAACTCTGCAAGCATCTGCAGTCGCAAATTACAGCTTTGCGTGTAGAGTTATCTCAAAGGACAGCTGTTGTCAGCCATGTTTGTGTGTTTGGTGGAGGATTTTGCACCCTGGATTGAGCCACACTAACAGCTGTCTTTATACATCATAGAGAGAAAATCCAGAGTTTCATGATTCATTAACAATGTTATGCTGTTGCTTGTTAACTCTGCCCTTATTTGCTTTAATCTGTTGTGATCTATTGGGATTTCAGCTGGCAGAATGGATTCAGTGTTACTGTCATCAGTGTTCCGTCTGTTAGCTTAACAGCTAATTAGCTCTCATTTGCAACAAAATAAGACTAACCTAACCAGAATATATGATGTGAATGAAAAGCAAAGAGAATGTCAGCCTATTTTGCTTCCATATTTGTGAGCAAAACAGGATAATGAATGAGGAAAAAAATCGAAGTTTGGACTTTTATCCATTTGGAATGAATTGGATCATGAAAAGTGGGCATTCTATATGATAATGGCGCCAAATGTGAGTTTGCGAAAGTCTAAGCAGCCATTTTGTTATTGGCTATTATCCAAAGGAACAAGGGCCTAATCAGTTGAATAAGGTATAATTTGACAAAGGTAACATACACATTTATTCTAGAATAATGTTGAGATCATATACTGTTCACAATAAGACCAGAATTGTGTATTAAGAAACTAGAGTCAGTTTAGATTTCATGCTGACCTTAAAAGTGTACAGTTGTTAATTGAGTTAAAACATTTGAATACAAGAGAAGTCTCCCATTTAAATTGTTTTTAAATTATTTGGCTTAATTTCTGCACAGAAGTTGATTTAAGTGATTTGAGTCTGTTGCTAAGCGTCTGGTTGTAAAATTCTAACACAACACATGATTTTACTCTGTACAAGTTTGGCACTGCAATGTGGGGTTAACACCACAAATCCACAAATGGGTTTTCATAAGCCCACTTCTAAACTAAAAATGTGAAATGATGAGGGTTTAGAATGATGATAACCCAGGGTTAAGCGCAGGGTGATAAGCCTTATAGAAGTCTTTAAGAATTAAACAGGCTTTTTTGCTACTATATCTTTGAGTTAGAGAAAGGATGGTAATATGTTCATTAAAGAAAATAAATTAGGATGCATATAAGTGGACTTGCATATGTGGCTTATAGAATATATATTGCAGTAAAAAAATGCAGTATTGACTAAATTGCTTCATCCCCTGAATCCCTTGTCTCCATATGGACAGTGTCCCCTCACCTCCAGTCAACAACATCTGTCGTCTCCCATGCTCATGTCACAAGACATTTCTCCAGCCACCAGCTCATGCATACAGAGCACCTCATCAGCTTTCCTGAGACCTTGGGAAAAGAACAAAATCTCAACTTTTATTAATCATTCTATCACACCAATGGATATCTGTCCCAACATGATGGCTTTTGTCGACTTTAATCTATCTCTGTCAGGACTCTACAATAAGAATGTTTTTTTTTTTTTTTTTTTTTTTTTCCTGGCATGGTCAGGCCAGTAATTCATAATTCATACCTCTGACAATGTATTCTGGCCCTACCACAAAATAAAAAAAAATTGGATGTTGTGAGTGACAGAAAATAGTTATATATCAAATTGTACTGAAATGTAGAAATGTCACTGTACCATGATTGCATGTGTATATCATGGATACATTTTAAATATGCACAGTATGAAGTTACTGATCTTCATAAGACTTTATTTCCTTTCCTCATACTCAGACCAATACCATTCTTCTTTACCCACATAGAAGCAGGTGTCTTTGGGATTTAGTTTAAGGGGTCATATGATGCTATTTTAAAGATCATTATTTTGTGTATTTGGTGTAACAGAATACGTTGACATGCTTTAATGTTCAAAAAACATGTTATTTTGTCAAATACTGTATATTAATTTAGTTCCTCTAAGCCCCGCCTCTCTCAAACGCGTAGTTTTCTACAAAGTCCCTCCTTCCACCAAGTGCAGTCTGCTCTGATTGGCCAACTGACCCAGTGCATTGTGATTGGCCGAACACCACAAGCATGCGTCGGAAATGTAACGCCCCTTACCATAATTGCAAACTTCAGCTTTCAAGTTAGTTTTATCAGTTCAAGCCCGAGAGGGGAACAGACACAGTGATGATGCTCGTATGTATTTGCACACAAGCCGTGGTTAAGACGATTTCTGACGGGCTGTACACTCTGCTGTGATGTGACCCTGTTCCCCTCACACACTCACACACACACACACAACGCGTTATGCGCAAAACTCCGCATTTGAACAGTTAATAGCAAATACTTGAACTAATAACAAAACATACTTAGTTGCTGATTCAGAAGCGCCAGATTGTCATAGCAAAGTTGGAATTGACCCTTTTAATTTTTTTTTTAGAAATAGCCTTCGTGCATAGCCAGCCTTGTACTCTACTAGGTTCCCGAAACCGTCGTTCATAAAATATTTCCACTTCGTGACGTAGACATGTGGGGGCATGTTTGAATGAGCCGTTTTAGGGGGCGTGGTCGAGTCTTAACTTTTATAAAGAATATGTCTTTGGGTTTGAGACTTTAGTCTTTGCAACTTTAGGGATCTCATCTATGCACAAACAGCTTGTAACACTCCAAAGAGAAAGGAAAACTTGAAATCGCATCATATGACCCCTTTAAATAATGAAACCTGATATTCTTGCGGATATTGTCTGAACATCTGAGTCCCATCTGTGGCAGAGGCAGCCCTCATCTTCCAACTCTCATTTTCTCAGACGTTGAGTTTAACACCTGCATTCACAGAAACCGCCCCCATTACAGACACTTAGATTGCAGGTACCACAATAGGTTGCCGATGCCACAAAGCTCTTAGTTATGAAACTGTCATCCCCTATTGGACGGAATACATGTAGTGCATGGCTGTGATCTTTTCCCCTTTAACCTTCTGCTGAATGTTTTTCTCTCTTTGGATTTTTGATTCTGCTATGAATTCTGCTATAGTCAGTTACCACTCACATAGCTATAGATTGTTTTTTAGCTCACTTCGGGAAACAAATTGGGACAAGAAATCCCAGGGGGTTACAGCAGAATGAAAAATGAGGTTCTGTGTGAGTAAGCCTGGTGTCTATTTGAGAGAAAACAGAAACATTTGCAGAAGTCTTTTTGGTAGGTTTTGATGTTTGATTTTGTAGCACTCTGTTGAGAAACTTTGGGGCGCAATCCTTAGTCAGGAGTCCCAAGAGAATGTGTTATATATACAGCAATTTAGACTGTTCATTCTGTAACTGTTTAACTAGTAATGAATACATATCAATCAAACATTTAACACCTGTCACACAGGCTTCATTTAATTTGCCCTCTTCATCAAGAGCTGTTCAATCCTGCTTAGTGAGATCTATCATTATTCAGAACCCTGCTTTAACACACCTGTCTGTAATTTTTAATGAACCCCAAAATCCTCAGGTGTGATTGATTAGAGTTGGATCTAAACTCTGCAGGAATCTAGATCTAGATCAAGAGCAGGAATGAGCTGGTGTCCCACAGGGCTCAGTGTTAGCGCTCTTACTTTTCCGTTGCTACATTAAATCTCTCTGCACTGTCACCCAGTAGCATGTGTTTTCTTCTTGCTGCTTTGCTGATCACATACAGGTGTACATTTCATCACACTTTTTTGTCTCTATGTCAGGTTTTTCAGAGAACATTACACCCTCTCTGACATATAGACCTTGAGGACTACTCATCACCCCATGCTCTTAAAAAAATGGCTTCCTTTTTCTTCCAGCCAAAATGTGTCACCCACAGGTGTGTTAAACCATAGAAGTCACCCCAGAAGACCATTTGTGGACAACATTGTAGCAACTGTCTGTTCAAATAATTCACCATAACATAAGCAAAATCAGGCCCTTCCTGGCCCCCTTTTCCGCTCAGCTCCTTTAATTTATAGTCATTTCACAAGTAGACTACTGTCACATGTCCCCTCAAGTGCACCAAGAACATAGCTGTTCAGTTGTGTGAAACCTCTAGAAATACTGTCATGTTCACCTCTGCTTAAGGGCCCTCACTAGCTGTCAGTTCCTTCCAGAATCAATCAAGATTCTGGCCTGCAATGGTACCAGTGGCCTGAATGATCTTTTGTGAAGCTGTACACATTTGTCCAGTGTTTCCTACCGAATTCTACTTCTGTCAACGCTTTGTTATATATGGTATTGCTTGACTAGCCTCAACTGGCTAAGATAATTATCCTCAAACATTACACATAAAAAACCTCTCTTGCTTAGCACATAAAAATATATTTACAGTATGTTCAGGGAATTAGAAGCTATGCGTGCCAGAGGCCTTTGTTGGCCTTTTGATAGCATGCCTAGAAAAGAAGCATCCGGGAGTTGTTAAAATTTCAAGTTGCTTAACTAACAGCGATTGAATAGCTAGAGATGGGTAAGTTGCTGTGCTATTGGCTTCTAGTAGAATAGAATAGAATAGAATAGAATAGCTTTTCATTGTCGTTGTACAGCTAAACAACAAAAAAATTTTAGGGGTTAATATATGGTGGCGAATCATGTGAGGTCCACTCCAATTGCTTTGCTTTTGCATTAAATTGGAGCTCAACTTTGTTTAATACTTACTGTATGTTAGAGTCTGTGACATGATGGCATGATCTATGAAATAAAATATTTAGAGAAAATGGTGTTTTTCCATTCAGTTGTTTCCTTTGCTCTGTTGGTATCTGGAGTGCGAGTTTTGATTTACATCCATTCAGAGGTTCTGGGGTGATAAGAGTATCTCTAGATAAACAAAAAAACAAAAAAAAGATGAACATATACACTGCACCTGCACATGGTAGGGATGCTTTTACTCTCATTTCTCTAATATAGATTCATAAGCTGAGTCATGGCCATTAATATCCATTTGGATTTGTACTAGTTTGGGGACTTCTAAAGCTTTATCAGAGACATGAACATTCTTTTTTGAAGATGAATTACAGAATAAATGAATGCATGCATGAATGAATGAATGAAGAATTTTGCCAACCAAAATCCCATGAAAAACAGGAATCATTTATGAATATTAAAATTTTATGCAACAATTAATATGCTTTTATGACACACTGTGTTTGGTGTGTCACAAACATGTTTTCTGAGAGCTGTAAGCATTATACTAACAGATGGTATGACTGGCTCAGTCTCAACTGAATGAGTAATGGTAGGATATCTTTACTCAGCCGTCTCATGCTCCTTCTCATCTGTGAAATCACCAGGATATCACTTTCCAATGTCTACATTAGCAGCTACCTTTTAAGGCAGCATCCTAACCAATTATGCGCCCTTATGAGTGAATGATTTGATAGCTGATTGTGCCTATTATTGTTTTAGACCCCATTATTATTGTTTTGCTTATTATAGTATTACCTATTATTGTTTTTGTTGAATGGGAAATAAATGAATACTGAAAATTCTTCATAATATCTTCTTTCGTGTGCACTATATTGTTATGCTATAAAGACTAGTCATTGGAGACACACAAATGACACTCCTCATGCAGAGTACTCAGTATCGGTTGATTCCAGTTGGGATTTGTTGTTAACATGGTATTAAGCTATCAATGTGCCTAAAATCTAGTTCTTCTCAAGAGCCATTTGGTGTTTCTTCAACTATGGGAATTTAGCACTGTAATAAATCTAATTTCAAATTTTTGTTATATGAAGGTCATATCTGTTTTGGAAACATACTATACTACAGCCAGACTACTTCCAGCCTGGGTGCTTGATGTTTACATGACCATTTCTAGTTGCAGCTTATGAAAATAATGTCGTTTTTGGTTAGTTTTAGACATGCTGGAATGCTTAATTATCAGGAAATCAGACCATACAAATTCATGCGCACACATTTTAAGAGTGTATTTCTGGTTTGGGGATGTGTGTGTGTGTGACTGCAGCTGTAATCTCGGTAATGAGAGTAGTCTAATGAGAGGAGACAGATCTGTACTTACGGCATTAGTTAGCTTGGCTCAATGTCCCAGCAAACACAGACCCATCCCAGCTCAATGTATCCTGCTTATCTATTCTCCTGGTGCAACGTTAAAAGAACAAATAAGAGAAAACCACACATACATAAATAACAACCATTCATTACTGATGCCTTTAATGTCCCTGAAAGCACCATAATACGTTTTAGACTCAGAGTAGAATTCACTCTATTCTACATTCTTGTGAACTAACTTGCAGTCTACTGCTTCCATAGGCAGTACCTTGTAAGGTAGCATCCTAAATGATATGGAACCTTAAAAGGGAGTAGTTTGGAACACCGAAAACTTTCTAAATGGTCAGTCACGCATGCCAAATAGGGCTCCTTATGTGAGACTCAGTATCACATTATTATAATGTTAGCATGTTGCTAAGCTAACAACACAATACTCTAAGCGCAAAACATATACAACACAAGCAAATATTGTTCATGCTCAAATGACATCTACATCAGAACACGACCTTTTACATTATTTTTTGTGTTTTTATGGTATATTTTACACTTACATTTCAGGTGTACAATTGTATCTCGATTTATCAGTTTCCTTATACTTTCCTAAAAAGGAGAGTATAAGGAAATGGATTTTTACCATGTTCGCTTTTTAATAATGTGCTTTTATTGCACCAGGAGCATCATAATGTTCACGAGATTGAAGTATGACTGGAATAACCATTACCTATCTCTGTCTCTTTGTTGTGCAGGACTCAGATTAATTTCACAGTGGCGATTGATTTTACAGCTTCTAACGGTGAGTGCCGTCTCTATCAGAAGGCTGATGGAATTATTGAAATGTATGCAGATGAGGCATGAAAAAGGGCTAGTAATAGTCGTCCTCTATCATAATGAGTGAGGTTTAATGCGATGAAGAGCTCTGATCTGTGTGATTATACTGAGAGGCCTGCCTTTTACATTCATTTGCAGATTCAAAGGGAATACCACAAAACCAACTGAATTACAGGGCCATCCTGGCAAATCTATTTTTATACATCACTAGCTTTCATAATTTGTTTTCTTCTTTATTCATATCAGCATCTCAGAGAACATAAAGAGTAAAGAGAGGGAAACTTACAATTTTATATTTATATACTTCTATATACTACCATCCTGCTAAAAAACAAACAATAGAAGCCCAATAGGAACCATCACAGAAATTCCATTAAAATACCATTGTAAACCATTAGCTTTTTCCAGTAAAACCATTACAAAATTCTTTTTTGTAGTGTGTTTTGGGCATTTTCCCAAAAGGATTTAACATCCCACCAAATACATCATGAAACAAGACCATATTTAATGTGTCGCATAATGCTATCACGAGTTATAATGTATTATGCTATTCAGTAGTGTAGCCATGAACATGTACAGTTTCTACTTTAAGCGTGGTTGACAATTAAATTAGAATACTTTTCCTGTCAAATAGTTAAGTTGCACTAAAAGTACACATTTTCTTTCATACGGTTCTCAGGCAACCCAGCCCAACCCACTTCCCTCCATTACATGAATCCCTATCAGCTCAACACCTACGCCATGGCACTCAAAGCCGTGGGGGAGATCATACAGGACTATGACAGCGACAAGATGTTCCCCGCACTGGGTTTCGGAGCCAAGCTGCCTCCTGATGGGAGAATATCCCATGAGTTTGCCCTGGTAAGCAGTTCTTTAAACACCTGTCCAGCAGAGATAGACACAGGATATCCAGTTTGTGAGGACAAAAGTCTTTGATATCGTTTTTCTGAATATTATATTCGCTTGTATTGCCTCTAGGCAAAATAATACACAAAGCTTTAAATTTCAGAACAGATTTTTTAGAGATGGACACTTGACAGATTCCTACATTCTCTACAAATCTATTTTTATAGTTCTAGTATTTTTTGTTTTTCTGAGTCCTAAATATCTCTTGTACTTTTTTATTCCTTATTCTCATATTAAAAGAAACAAATTGGAATGACACAAGAGCTGGATGTTCCTGTTGTTTGTGTTTTAGAGAGAGTGAACTGAATGTTTTTGTGTTTAAAAACTGACAAATTTTCACCTTGTGAATGAGGAAACTGACAAAAAACATCTGTAGACATGCATTGAAAGAGTTCAAAGAGTTGAAAGGGTTTTTTTGACTTGGGCTAGAAAGTAACAACTTAGCAACCACCCTAGCAAATGCAATATAATGCATTAAAAAATCAGAATTATTAGCAATTACATAACATCACATACCACCCTAGCATCCACCCAGAACATTTGCATAGCAGAAAAAAAAACTCCTAATAATAACCACATAGCAATGTCCTGGCAACCACCCAAAACATCCCACCAACCAAACAGCAACACACTAAAAAACACTTCATAGCAACCGCATAACACCCTGGCATCCCTAAAAGTGGAACTTACATTTTATTCAAAGAATGTAAACATCTATTTATGTCTCTAAAATGTAGACTTTCCATTGTGAGTTATCACATCTCCACCAGATGTTGAACCACGAGACCCTGTCTATTTGATTATTTGATTTCACATTAGTTATTTTTGTCTTTGTTCCTACAGAATGGAAACCCTCAGAATCCATATTGCAATGGCATTGATGGAGTCATGGAGGCGTATTACCAGAGTCTAAAGTCTGTTCAGCTCTATGGTCCAACCAACTTCTCACCTGTCATTAACCATGTAGCCAGGTACAGTATGTTCAGAACGTTTTAGAAACAGAGACATAATGTGCATACACACACAGCTGCACATATCTTTTGCAAGTATATAGTGCTTTTGTACATGCGTGTATTACTATTGTGGTAACAAACCTCAATACTAAATATCATCAAGAAATCTAAATTTGGCAATAATTTTTTTTATGAAATGTTGCAATGTTTATTAATTTAGCCATATCCCTGAAAGAGACAATGCTAAATGGCAGTGGCAAGAAAGCAACACATACTTTAAGACTGCAATCTGACATTTCATAACATAACGATACTCAAAATCAGGCTTTGCGTTTATCAAATAAGTGAACACAAACACTAAATAAGTGTTTACAATCACATAGTTGCACAGCTTTGCAGGCTTCTTTTTTGTTTCGTTGTCCAAAAGTTTAGATAATTCAGGTAATCTAAATGTATGTGTTGTGTACCTTTTCTTATCACTTTACTCTCTAAAATAGTTGGTAACACTTTAGTATAGGGATCAATTCTCACTATTAACTAGTTGCTTATTAGAATGCCTATTAATAACATACTGGCTGTTTATTAGTACTTAAAGCATTTAGTTTAGTTGCTAATTTGAGCCATTTTGCAACTCAAAGAAGTGACTACTGACTGTAATAAAAATACCCTTGGAAAACCGTGTTCATTTTATTATATATGGTGAAAATTCAAACTTTGAGAGATGGCTAGAAAAAGTAGTATATAGTTGAATGCTTCTTCCATTGCTGAAATGAACCAAAACGACAACAAACTTGCAGTGATTGAGAGTTACAATATAATTCAGCAAACAATGCAGATTTTGCACATTTTCAGAGGTTGGCAACAGCTAAACATTCTCAAGCCGTGCATTATCACCCAGGTGCAATATTCAAACAAAGTGTGTGACAGTTACACAGTGATAATCAAATCCAAAATGGCCTCCAAGGCACAATATATGACCTTTAAATCACTTTAAATGAGCCGTGGAACTAGACTTGCAGAGGTGAGACTATGAGATTTGATCACATGCTGCTCCAAATAAGATCATCCCATCTGTATCATCCGTCAAGTGATGTGAGGAAAAACATTAAATGGCCATCATAAATGTGACACTATGGCCTGAAAATTAGATCTCTGTAATACCCACAGAATTTTCTAGTATGAGGCCCTAAATCCTGGGTTTTTTAAATTGTTCATGCAATGAACCCCCCAAAAATGATAATCACCTTCAAGGCCTTTCCTGACATATAAAGGCTGATAAAGGCACTGCCGCTCAAAAGTTTGGGATCTGTAAGATTTTTTATGTTTTTTAAAGAAGTTTCTTCTGCTCATCAAGGCTGTATCTGTTTTATCAAAAGTACAGAAAAAACTGTTATTTTGTGAAATATTATTGCAATTTAAAATAACAGTGTCTATTTTAATATACTTTAAAATCATTGTGCTGCTTCATATTTTTTTTTTGGGTCCTGTGATATTTTTTATTTTTTTTTAGGATTCTCTGATTAATAAAAAGTTAAAAAGAACAGCATTTATTTAAAAATGAAATTGTTTATTACAATATACAATGCTATTCAAAAGTTTGTGGTCAGTACATTTTTTCTTTCTTTCTTTTTTTTAAAGAAATTAATACCTTTATTCAGGAGGGATGTGTTAAATTAATAAAAAGTCATAGTAAAGACTTATATTGCTAGAAAATATTTCTATTTTGGACAAACTCTGCTCTTTTTAACTTTGTATTCATCATGACCAAAGAATAAAGTATCACATGTTCCAAAAAACAATATGAAGCAGCACAAGTTTAGATCAGCATATCCGAATGATTTTTGAAGGATCATGTGACACTGAAGACTAGAGTAATGATGCTGAAAATTCAGCGCTGCGTCACAGAAATCAATTCTATTTTAAAGTATATTAATTAGGAAACCAATATTAGAAATTGCAATACGATTTCACAATATTACTGGGTTTTTTTCTGTATTTTTGATCGAAAAGATACAGCCTTGATGAGCAGAAGAGACTCCCTTAAAAAAACATCACTGATTCTCTGACTGCCCACTCCACTTTCATCATGGATACAGACCTTTCTAAAAATGAAATCAATATTAGGAAGATTACGATCATGGAAATTAATAGCAGATAAGAATCTGGGTAAGATTAAGTGGAAAATATCTTGTAAAAGTGTAAAAGAATTTGAAGGTCAGAATAGTCAGATACTACAAATAGACCTATTGATGTCGTTAATAGACTCTGGATATTGATATTTTATTGATTTTAGATTAAGAACCTCAGGAAATATTATCAAAAATGTTTTCAAATAATTTGCATTACTTTTCCATTTTGTTTCATTTAAATTTAAGGATGCACTTTATTTTAAGGTCCAATTCTCATTATTGACGAACCATTAACTCAATAAACTCCTAATTTGCTGCTTATTAATACACTGTAAAAAAAAAAAGAAAGAAAAAAAAGTTGAATCAACTTAAAATTTTAAGGCAACCAACTTCATCAGATTTTTGAGTTTGCTCAACTTGTTTTTGTGGGAGATTCTCACATTTTTGTTGTATAAGCTTAAAACAACAAGTTAAGAAAACTCAAAAATCTGCTGAAGCTGTTTGCCTTAAAATTTTAAGTTGGCTCAACTTTTTTTTTTTCTACAGTGTAGTTAGTGAGGTAGTTACTAAGTTTAGGTATTGGCAAAGATAATGGATTTGGAATATGGTCATGCAGAATATGTGCTTTATAAGTACTAATAAACAGCCAATATGTTAATAATAGGCATGCTAATAAACGTACTCGGTAACTGTCGTAACCTCGGTTCCCTGAGATACGGAACGAGTACTGCGTCTTGATAAAGACGCATATGGGAAAAAGCCTTTTTTCTCCTGAACTGAAGTCTTATTCAATCACGCAGTGAAACTGCACGACTATTGGTTCGTGCAGTGTGTAAAAAACGAACCAATGTGTCGGCAGCGGAGCTGCACGAGCCTATGGCGACGAAGCCCGCCAAAGCCCGCCAGAATGGGCGGGGCATCTGGCTATATAAGCGGCCGCTTCGCAATAGGATCCTCAGGTTACTTCGACTGAAGCGATGACTGAGTCGTGCAGCTGTCTGGCACGGCAAAGTATGCAGTACTCGTTCCGTATCTCAGGGAACCGAGGTTACGACAGTAACCAAGTATGTTCCCTGTCGATACTCCACTCGTACTGCGTCTTGATAAAGACACATATGGGAACTCAATTCAATCACGCCGTGCTAAGGCAGAGGAACGACTGCATAATATTACTCCCTAAGCATTTAATGCCCACAGGGAAGTTCAATAGTATGCTCCAGGCTAAGCGAGCTAAACTCATAGAGGTTATGCTCGGCCTGGGTGATCATTCCTTATGACCCTTACATACTCAGTACTTCCAGGACCAAGGTATGCAAGAAACCAACTAGAGAGCTTGAGCACATTGCGGTCAAGAATTCTCTGTCAGGATTGTTCCCATAACGTATACATGTACACTCATCTAAACAGAGAGGACCCTAGCCTGTAAGGCTGGTACATCCAGGCTATAAAACCTAGCAAATGTGGACGGCGAGGCCCAGCCGGCCGCCGCACAAATCTCTGTAATGGACACACCGCTAGACCAGGCCCATGACGAGGCGATGCCTCTAGTAGAATGGGCTCGTACTCCAATGGGGCATTGTAGGCCCAAGGAAGAGTACGCCTGCGTAACAGCATCCACTATCCACTTAGAGAGCCTCTGCTTCGTGACCGGATGCCCTTTGGCGCGGTTACCGAAGCTGACGAAGAGCTGTTCTGTACGCCTAAATGAGGCAGAACGCTCAAAGTAGATCCTCAAAGCTCTGACAGGGTATAACAAGGACAACTCCCGGTCCTCCTCAGAAGGAGGAAGCGCGGAGAGTGTGATGACCTGAGCTCTGAATGGAGTTGAAAGTACCTTGGGTACGTAACAATGCCTTGGTTTCAGGACGACCTTGGAGTCGTTGGGCCCAAATTCCAGGCAGGCAGGGCTAACAGAGAGCGCCTGTAGGTCTCCTACTCGCTTAACCGATGCTAGTGCTAGTAGCAGAGCAGTTTTCAGCGACAGCGACTGAAGGTTCGTAGACTGAAGCGGCTCAAAAGGAGGGCCCTTCAGGGCCCTCAATACAGTGGGAAGGTCCCATATAGGGACGGTGAGGGGCTGAGGCGGATTCAGCCTCTTGGCTCCCTTCAGAAAATGGACAACTGAGTTGTCTCTGCCTACCGATTGGCCTGCTATAGGGGCATGAAAGGCCGCTATAGTCACTACGAACACCTTGAGTGTGGAGGGGGAACGTCCTTTATCCAGCAGCTCCTGCAGGAAGGACAGAACCACCGACAACTCGGAGGTAGACGGGTTTTCACCGTGGTCTAGGCACCAAGTGGAGAAAACAGCCCACTTAAGGGCGTAGAGGCGTCTCGTGGACGGGGCTCTAGCCTCAGAAATGGTGTTTAACACTCGCTCTGGGAGGCTGGTAGGCTCCCATCGAGCGGCCACAGGTGGAGAGCCCACAGCTCGGGCCGAGGGTGCCATATTGTTCCGTTCGCCTGAGAGAGGAGATCCCGTCTCAGGGGCACGGGCCAGGGGGCTGCTGTGAGCAGCTGAACCAGCTCTGACAACCAAGGTTGGTTTTCCCACAAGGGGGCTACCAATAGAACCTTGTGTCCTTGTTCCTTGATCCGCCTGATGACCTGAGGGATCAGGGCGATCGGAGGGAATGCTTAAAGGAGGAGGTCGGGCCAATCGTGGGCCAACGCGTCCCTAACCTTCGAATAATAAATTGGGCAGTGAGACCTGTCTTTGGAGGCGAAAAGATCTACTTTTGCCTTGCCAAAGATTTTCCAGATCATCTGAACCGTCCGCGGATGGAGCATCCACTCTTCTGAGGGAACATTGCTCCGAGATAACATATCCCGCTCCTTGGTTCAATTTGCCCGGCAAGTGTGCTGCGCTCAGCGAGCACAAATTGCGCTGAGCCCACTCCAGAAGGCGCTCTACCAGAATGAAGAGGCGCTTCGAGGAGAGACCTCCTTGGTGATTTATATAGGACACCACGGACATGTTGTCTGAGCAAATCAGCACATGGTGTCCTATTAAGTCTGGCAGAAAAAACCGGCAGGCTCGACATACTGCTAGCATTTCCAAGCAGTTGATGTGGAGGCCGTTCTCCGCTTCCGACCAATGGCCAAAGGTCGGTTTGCCTTCGCACAGCACCCCCCAACCTGTGTTGGAGGCGTCTGTCGTGACAACCTTCCTGTTGCAGACCATTCCCATAGCCACGCCCTTCTCCATCCATCGTGGGTTCTTCCAGGGGGCCAGGGCTGTCACACAGGCCTGGCTCACCCTGATATGCAGGCATCCGTGATGCCATGCGTGGGGTGGAACCCGTGGTTTCAACCAGCGTTGGAGGGGCCGCATGCGAAGCAGGCCCAGATGTAACACTGGCGATGCTGCGGCCATGAGGCCCAGCATTCTCTGAAACGCTTTGATGGGGCGAGCAGTGCCGCTCTTGAAGGAGGCTGTGAGTTTCTGAATGGCCAGAGCGCGTTCTGGCGCTACCACCGCTCTCATCTGAGCCGAGTCCAGAACTGTTCCCAGGAATGATACTCGTTGTCTGGGGGACAGTGCACTCTTGGCGAAATTGACCCTGAGCCCCAGGCACTTTAAGTGGCTGAGGAGGAGGGTCCTGTGTGAGAGTAACTCCACCTCTGACTGGGCCAGAATGAGCCAGTCGTCGAGGTAGTTGAGAATGCGGATTCCCATCTGTCGCAGAGGGGAAAGAGTCGCGTCCAAGCACTTCGTAAAAGTGCTAGAGACAGTCCAAAGGGGAGGACCGTGTACTGATAAGCCACTCCCTCGAAGGCGAATCTCAAGAATCGTCTGTGATGATTATTAGCATGCCTATTATTAACATATTGGCTGTTTATTAGTACTTATAAAGCACATATTCTGCATGACCATATTCCAAATCCATTATCTTTGCCAATACCTAAACTTAGTAACTACCTCACTAACTACACTGTAGAAAAAAAAAAGTTGAGCCAACTTAAAATTTTAAGGCAAACAGCTTCAGCAGATTTTTGAGTTTTCTTGATGTGAAAGTATGCGTCTTTCAGGTCCAGAGAACAGAACCAGTCCCCTGTGCGAATCTGCGAGAGGATCTGTTTCAGTGTGATCATCCTGAACGGCCTCTTCATGAGGGCGTGATTCATGGGTCTGAGATCGAGGATGGGCCGGAGGCCTCCATCCTTTTTGGGGACAAGGAAGTAACGGCTGTAAAAGCCTGATTCGCTCTGAGCTGGAGGAACCTTTTCTATGGCTCCTTTTCCCAACAGTGTCATCACCTCTGAGCGCAGAACGCGAGCGAGCCCTGTACTGAGGTGGAGACCACGCCGCCGAAGCGCGGGGGTCTTCGAGCGAATTGGAGTGAATAACCTCGTTTTATTATCCCCATAACCCATTCTGACACTCCGGGGATGGCCTGCCAGGCCTCGGCCCGCGTGGCAAGGGGTTGGATGAACTCGAGTGACTGACTGCACGGAGGCAGGGCACTCGTGAGTGGGGGAAGAGGAAATCTGCTCTCTTTTTGAAAATGTTTGTGTTTTATTTTTTCCACTATCACAGCGGATGGTTGATTGGGCGCTTGTACGGGCCCTGTATTTGCAACAAACACACTTCCCTCTGCACCCGGAAATGAATGGGGTGAAAAGAGGTTTAAGAGAGGCTGCTTGGTGGGCGGTCCGGCCGTGGCGGGACTTGGCCCTCTCCTCTTCCTGCCCTGTAGATCAGGAAGACGCCGGAGGCGCAGGGTCCAACGCTATCCTGGGTCGGGGGCCCTGGCGCTTCGGAAAGGGGTGGCGTCTGGCCAAGCGGGAACGTCCTCGCGTCTGCTGAGTCTTGGCAGACTGAGGGGCGGGAACGGCAGGTGCAGGCTTCGCTCGCTGCTGAGTCGGCGCAGATTTAGGGCGACTCGAAGCAGCTGCGGAGCTGGAGCGCTTTGGCAGGAAGTGTCGCATGGCCTGTGACGCCTTCTGTGCCTCTGTGAAGCGGTCAGCAAATCCTTCCACCGCAGGTCCAAAGAGGCCGTTGGGGGAAATCGGGGCATCAAGGAAGGGGACCTTGTCCACGTCCTTGATCTCCGTCAACGTGAGCCACAGGTGGCGCTCGAGCACCACTAGGCTGGCCATGGACCTTCCTATCGCCTGGGCGGTGGTCTTGGTGGCGCGCAGTGCTAGGTCTGTTGCACTTCTCAGCTCCCTGAGAATCGCAGGATCAGGATCAGACTTGTCCATGGCAGAGAGGAGTTTGGCCTGATAGACCTGTAGAACTGCCATTGAATGAAGCGCTGAAGCCCCCTGTCCAGCTGAAGCGTAGGAGCGTCCAGCGAGCGCTGAAGTGGTCCTGCATGGCTTGGACGGGTGTGCGGCTTTTGCTTTCCAACCGATGGCAGTGGGTGGGCAGAGGTGAGCAGCCACTGATTCATCTAGTTGAGGCATCCTCTCATACCCCTTTTCTTCAGCGCCGTCAACTGTAGTGAGGGCGGATGAAGCGGAAGTACGGAGGCGAGCAGAGTAGGGGGCGCGCCAAGATCTCGTAAGCTCGTAAAAAAGGACGGGTGAAACCTCTCTGTGTGGCAAGAGCGAGGCATGCGGGATCTGAGCCGACGTGAGCTCGCTCTCAGCCGGGCGCTGAGCTCCTCTGCCCCGCAGTTTTTTCCTCACAGGTCCCCGGGAGGATGAAAACGGGAGGGCGCAAGGGGCGGAGTCACTCTCTGAAAAGAAAGCTATCCACGAGCGCAGAGAGGCGAGACTGATGTTCTCGCAGTGAGAACAATCAGAGCCAGTGAGCGCGGCATCTGCATGGGATTTCCCCAAGCAGGAAACGCACTCGCTGTGGCCGTCATCGGCGTGCAGTGGAGACCTGCACGAGCCGCAATAACGGCGTGGCATTTGCAACAACGCCGATTTGCTTCTTTTAGAACGCGTGAGTTCTCACCGGATGGCGGCAGCGAACAGGACCGGAACCGCCGTGATGCTGGAGCGCGGAGTGAAAGGCGAGTCAGCCGAGCAGTTCGAGGCCGCTGGGTCCAGCTGCGATGCTTGTCTACGGCGAGCAGGCTTCTAGGATCAGCGAGGCGAAGTCGTTGTCGCTGAAGGAGAAGAAATCTGAGGATCCTATGGCGAAGCGGCCGCTTATATAGCCAGATGCCCCGCCCATTCTGGCGGGCTTCGTCGCCATAGGCTCGTGCAGCTCCGCTGCCGACACATTGGTTCGTTTTTTACACACTGCACGAACCAATAGTCGTGCAGTTTCACTGCGTGATTGAATAAGACTTCAGTTCAAGAGAAAAAATGCTTTTTCCCATATGCGTCTTTATCAAGACGCAGTACGAGTGGAGTATCAACAGGGAACAACTAGTACAACTAGAGAATTGATCCCTATACTAAAGTTCACCAAATTTATTTAATTTGTCAATTAAATTTGTTTATTGACAAATACAATTGAGAACCTCTCCAACAGACTAAAGTCACAATAATTGTAAAATCAAAAAATAATAATAATAATTCAATTTAAAACTAGATTTAAACTGCTGATTTTGTCTGGCCAGAGGAGAATGACACTATTTTGAAACACTATTTCCCCGTCTAAATACTGTAAAGCTGATATATAGCCACCAGCTTTATATCAAGCTGATGTAAAGCTGCTTTGACACAATTTGCATTTTTAAAAGCGCTATACAAATAACAGTGACTTGACTTATATTATTTAATTAATAATTAATTAATTTATGTCTTACTATAAAAAGTGATAAAGCAACATAATTAGTATTTTAAAAAGAAGGTTTCTGGAAGCAAAGCTACTTAAAAAGTGAATAATCACTGTTGTGCTTCAGATATTTAGTAACTCAATCAATTCCTGAACAAAAATAATTTATTAATCTAGGTGGCTGTGTGCATGTCACCTGGTATTTCTCTATGATCTGCTAAGAAAGCCTCAACACTTGTCTACAGGTGTTATGAGATTAATAAATTGTCTGTTGTTTATTCCAACATATGACAGTTGTTTTTACAGTTGAACATGTTTCTAAAACTCATTATGTTTTGTTATTGCACTTCAGACTTCTTTGCTCACAAATCCCGTGTTAAATCCACACTAATTAATGGTTTAAAGGGAGCCAACAGTCAGTGGACTGACACATCCTCACACTGTGTATCTAATTATACATCCATTTCATGGATTTTCTGAGGATGGGAAGTAAAGGACAGACCATCAAGTCATTATCACCCCTCTGTTCCACACACACACACACACACACACACACACACACAGACACAGTCACTGCGGTGTCCACTCATTGGCGCTGACGAAAGATCTGTCACACTGCACCGCTCTAATCTCTCTGTGTGTATTTGCTGTAGGTCGCACCCACACAGTTTAATAATAAACTGTTTTTATATTGCTCTTTCAGAGCTAATGTGCTGTTTGCCTGGATTTTCTACTGTGCACATTTTTGTAACTGGGGAAAGTGAAAAATAGAAAACTCAACAATTAAAAGACTAAAAACATGTAGTTTTTAGGAATCTGTAGTTTCTGAACGTGTGTTTTCAATGTGCCATAGTTGCCCAGTTCACAAAATGCCAGTGTGTCCACAAGTGGATTTTTAAATTCACACATTTTCAGTGACAAGTGAAGAAATGTTTTGAGCGTTACTGTGTACAGCATCTTCCAAATCCTCAATGGAACATCACGTTTTCAAAGATTTAATCCACCAAAGCTGATCTGAGAAAGCAGAGGCTGGTAAACATATGCCGAGACTATTTCATCCTTTCTCCTCACACAGTGGTCTGTAGTGGATATTTCACCACAGATCAGCTTGAAGCACAACTCACAGAGAGTTGAAGGAGGCTAGCAAAGGGTGTCAAGTATCAGTACTCTGAACAACTACACCCTTCAGTACAGTGTGTGGAAGAAAGAGACTGATAAATCCACGATGCATCCAGAACTAAAAATAAGACCAAAAGGAACCTAATCTTTATTTTATTGAAGGCGTAAAGGTAATGTGTATGACTGCCAAAGTTATATTTAATATAATTTATAAATAAGGAAATTTATTTATTTAAGACACATTTTGATCAGTTTGATCTTTGTGATGTATAAAGACTGAAAAAAGAGCATCAGTAAATCAGTAAATGATATGGAAAATCTATTTTCTTTTACATCTAAAACCCTTCAAAACCAAAACAATCTGTCATCTCATTAATAACTTTCTGGATGTAGAGCCCATCTGGATTTCATTTATATATAGATTTACAATTATAGCTCTTTCATGAGAAAACATATGTATTTTTTACTTTTCGGTGAACTAGTAGTGAAAACTTATGCATTTTTATGATTTAATTCATATGAAAGCCCAACCCTTTGGAGAAAAAAACAAAACAAAACAAACAAACTAAAAAAAAAAAAACCTAAGCAGAACAGACAAAAAAAAAAAATACAAGTAAAATAGTTCCACACTGAAAAAAAAAAAAAGTGTATAAAATATATTATATAATTTAAAAAGAGCCTTGCTACGTGTATTGCATTAAATGAATGCTAGTTAACATGTAGTTGCAAAGTTACTTACTGTTAGTAGAATGTCTAAAGTGGACTATCGAAATAAAGTGTTACCAAAAATAGTTTTGCCCACATATTACTGCATATTTTGTTTATTTAATAACACTTTTAATTGGTTTCATTTGTATTGGAGGAACAGTGTGTTACAACCAACTGAATTAACTGTGCAGAATATATTTGCTTGTGTCTCCAAAGTTATTAGTGCCTCTGAGTATTTTATTTACCTCATAAGCTGATGAAAATAATTGGAATCCAGACAGCAGTGTAGCAACACAGTAAATTATATCACAATCTGGTTTTGGCTGTATATCCTTCAGTAATGAGATGTTTAATGAATGTAAAAATGTGCTCTCTCGTGCAGGTACGCTGCCTCAGTAAAGGACGGATCACAGTACTTCATCCTCCTCATCATCACGGATGGAGTGATATCAGATATGGCCCAGACAAAGGAGTCCATTGTTAATGTAGGTGTCCTGTCTACTAAACTACATTGAATGCTTTAGTTGTCTTTAGCTCTTTATAACCATCCAATCCGATCTCACAGCAGTTCGTACATATTTTACACGGTGACTCATAAAATACGTACAATTTAGCAAAAATCGTACAAATTCGTAGGAGTGACATCGTACGATTTCGTACGATTTTTGCTAAATTGTACGTATTTTATGAGTTCCCCAATTCGTATGAATTCGTACAAATGACCTACCCCTAAACCTACCCATCACTGGGGTCTAGACAAATCGTACAAAATCCGTACAAATTAGCTATCTCGTAAAATGCGTACGAATTGGTCGTGAGATAGCGTTGTACCATACGTTTGTGTGGTTTTAAATATATTATATTATAAATATAAATAAATACATATTACAAAAAAAAACATATTACTATTACTACATTTTTGTTTACATTAATAATTGAAATTTGAAAATGTAAAATAAATATATTTTATATGTAAATATAATGTACTAATGTTATTTCACCATAAACAAAAGCTACATTAGCTATAATATGAGAACTGAAAACTGATTTATTTAATCATATATTAATTTATATATTTATTTATTTATTGAGGAGTATTATTTGCTTTTAGACAAGCTGAACAGAATAGGTTAAAACCATGCTTTTTTTTTTTTTCTTGAACAGACAAACATGAAAATGCACTTTAAATAAATGTTATTTTTTTTCAATGTACGTCAATATGATGACAGGTAATTAATAAGTAATGAAGCTTTATATTTATATATGGAGACTTAGGGGAATAAAACAGGCATAATAATTTTAATATAATTAATTTTAACTGCTTTCTTTCTTTCTTTCTTTCCAGGCCGCGTCTCTTCCCATGTCAATTATTATTGTTGGAGTTGGACCAGCTGAGTTTGATGGTAAGTAAATGTCATTCATTCATTCATTCATTCTGCTCTTATAGATTTCATATTGCTTATATTTTCTTTTATCCTCATTTTTCTAATAAACACATTTTACATTTTGTCATTTTATCTATGCGACACATCCCCCCACATGTGTTTTATCGAGATGCTCAGGTCTTGAGCTTGAGCGGATAAAAGGATTGTGTACTACTGCAGAGTAAATGAGCATGTAATGTGACAGCCATTTCCTCGTTGCACTGACAGTAATGCCGATGGGTTTAGGAATAATGAAACGAGACTAAAATACTCAAAACACACACAATTGCAGGCACTCAAATGCACAGCTTACTCATGTTTCCATATCTCTGGTCATGCGTGTTTCTTATCTGTTGTGTGTGTCCTTAGCCATGATCGAGTTGGATGGTGATGAAGTCCGAATCTCATCGAGGGGCAGATACGCTGAAAGAGACATCGTACAGGTATAATAACACAGCTAAAGTATTTATCTTTCATCACTAATACAGAGACATCACAAACAGGACAATTATAGGGGTTGGAAAATCTTGCAAGTTATATGTTCAGTAGCAAATGCACAGCAATTTACTTTCTTACCACTTGTTTTAAAAACACACTAATTACCAAAATTTTCTACAAAAATCTGTAACAGTATTCATGTAATTTAACAAGAATCACTCCTCCTGTTAACACTTTTTTGTGCAGTCTGTATATGTAATGCATTACATATGCAATGGCATTCTTAATGCATTATCCTCATAATCAGCTTGTTTGTTCTTATAAATGCTTGTGCAATTGAATGCATTTACAGCAGTATAGTGCAGCAAAACACATGATATATATATATATATATAAAAAGTGATTAAATTAACTGACCTAGAATTTTGTTTTGTTTAGAGTCTGTAAGATTTTTAATGTTTTTGAAAGAAGTCCCTTATGCTCACAAAGGCTGCATTCATTTACAATTTAAAATAACTGGTTTATTATTAATATTATTATTATTATTATTTGAATATATTTAAATATATACTTTTTTCCCCCTTTGATGGCGAAGCTTAATTTTCAGCAACCATTATTTCAGTCATGATCCTGAAGAAATCAACATTGAAATGTAATCATCTGAAATGTATATTAGCATTCTGAGTTCTGCTCCAACTGCATGCTTTATGCAACTAAGAACGGAGCTCTCTCAGTCTCTTTCAAATGTCATTTCTTAATGCTTTCTGTGCTCCTACCTCTCTTCTTATAGTTCTTGGCGAGGTAGTCATCATCATGTGTGGGTTGCTCCACGCTTGTTAGGAAGCATGTTAACAGGCAGTGTGCATGATCAGCTATCATAGGTGGCTAGGGAGGCTTGTCTAATTAGCTGTGTCATCACGCACACAGATTTCAGTGGATCTGGCTTTCCAGTGGCCAACATGTACTTAAAAGCCCAGTTTTTCATAACTAAATGGCTGTGTAGTGCTCTCAGAAGCAGCCGTATCTCTTAGGATAATTTGGCTTTCAGTCTCAAAGGAGTTTGAGTTGATTGGCATGCTGAGCATTCGATGGCTGTGCCCTCATTTCAGGCTAATTGCTCTTTTCAGCTTTGCTAATTCTCACAGAAATGCAGATAAATGTGAGACCTGCTTCAGATTATTTTCACCTGATGAAAGTCAACATAAAAGAGTGTGTTTATACCATAAAATCTTCTTTACATGGAAGTTAAACTGTATTTTGTAACATTCCTCAAATTTGGTCTGTTTCTATAAAATCACAACTTTCATATGTGTTATAAAATGTGTTATTACATACTTTTTGCCACTGTATCATATTTGTTTATTTACTGCTAATGTGTGTTTCTCTGAATCGTTTGATGATGTTATGCACTGTAGATGATGAGATTTGCAAAGCCTTTGCAATTGTACGTTGAGGAACATTGTTTTTAAAGTATTCCACAATCTTTCACAGATTGGAGAGCCTCTGCCCATCTTTACTTCTGAGAGACTCTGCCTCTTTAAGACATCCCTTTTATAACTAATCATGTTACAGACCTGATGTCAATTAACTTAATTAGTTGCTAGATGTTCTCCCAGCTGAATCTTTTCAAAATGTCTTGCTTTTTCAGCCCTTTGCCCGCATGCCAACTTTTTTGAGACCTGTAGCAGGTATCAAATTTGAAGTGAGCTCATTTAGTGGATAAAAGTGTAAAATTTCTCAGACATTTGTTATGTTCTCTATGTTCTATTGTGAATAAAATATTGGCTCATGTGATTTGAAAGTTTAATTTTATTCAAATTTAAAAAAATGTCCCAACATTTCCGGAATTCGGGTTGGACATTAAATACCATTAACTTACCCCCTACTATATTGTTGAAATAAGAATGTAAACATTATATTTGAACATTCTTCACAACAATCACTCAAACCTATGTAATAAAATTGTGAGACTGGGCTGATATTTTAAAACTAGAAAATCTAAAAAAATAAAAATTAAAAAAAAGTTTGTTGTGTATAATTGTCATTCAAGTTAATAGCAGGTTGCTATTAGGTCAAGTTATTCTAGTCTTTTTCTTTAAAAAATATTTCCATAATTTATGCACCTTCATGTTGTTCCAACCCTGAACTGTATGCTGAGAATTTTGAACAAAAGATGAAGAGCCATATTTTTAATTATATTTATAAATAAATAAATACTGCACAGAAAACAAAATAACATACTGTGAATATATGAAAATAAATATGAAATTTTGATTTTAATATAATTTATATTCATCTTAGGTGAACCTTTTTTCTTTTGCAGTTTGTTCCATTCAGAGACTACATTGATCGCACTGGGAATCACATCCTCAGCATGGCCCGCTTGGCCAAAGACGTTCTTGCAGAGATCCCAGACCAGTTCCTATCCTATATGAGGACCAGAGGAATAAAGCCGTCTCCCGCTCCCCCTCCGTACACACCCCCAGGACACCCGCTGCAAACTCAGATCTAAAGTGGGCCCAGGAGCGAGCCTTGCAGTATCTCAGTATCGCTTTCTCAATCACTCAGTGAGATGAAGTTTTCCTCAGCTCTCAGCTCTTTCTGTCCCTTTCTCTTTGCACTATGGGGGCTGTAGATGGACACCATGGTTAGACAGGGTTCTGAGAACAGGTTTACTTCCATTACAGGCATTCCCTGTCAGGATGTCTCTCAGTTTCACTCTCTGTCTCTCAATGCCTGGCTAGCTTGTTTCTGATGGCCACATTGTAGAATGAACTTTGCATTTCTTGTTAACCGTGAAAAGAGGGATAGTTATGTGACGGTAAGGAAAGGCTAAAAAAAATGAGCTGACGATGTTGCGCCCTGCCTCAGAACAGCAGAGCAGCTTCCTCTTCCTCAGACAAGGAAAAGGCTAACAAATCACCAGTCGCAAACAGACTGTTGTAAATAACTTTTGAAGTAGACTTCTTCCGTCATTTCTTATCTCTTCCTCTTCTTTCTTCTCTGAGCTCTCACTCAATGTTTACATGTTAAATGATTTTCTTACTGTTGGAACTAACTTTTATAAGCGTATATCTTTAACATGAACTTTGCCGTGCAAATACTCGCAGCGTGTTATCTTTGCCATGCCCGTCAGGTGGCAGGGGCCTGTGTTGTTGCGGAAAACCACATTTCTTGCATGGAAATGGTGTGCTCAGGCATGCGATGCATGTTGTGCAGCGTTCATGTTATTTGGCCTTTTCTCGTTCTCTTTTCTCTCACTCACTTTCTCTCTCTCTCTCTCTTTTTTTTTTTTTTTTTTTTTGCCCTGGCACAAGCACGATAGATGGGCACCATTGTCTATAAAGAACCTCATAGATCTCAACGTGCTTCATTACATTTAAATCTGAGCAGCTGCTCTCAAATAAGAGCCCAGTGGTCAAAAACACAGATGCCATTATTATTTTGTGTCTTAAAACATTGTATGGATGTTTTGTAATTTTCTGTTAATTTGGTGATGCTGTATTATGTTTTTCCATTAACATGTATATTCATTCATCATATTTAATCATTACCTGGTAGAGTTGCCCAAAGATAGTGTCAAAAAAGCACAAAGCTAATTGTGAAATCCTTCTTTTTGGATTTCATTTTAAGTATTTAAGTGTCAAAACCTGATAAGATGCAGAATTATACACCTAATTTAATTTCTTTCTTTTTTTTCTAGAAATGTTTTTGCCATCCCATTATTTTGTGAAATGTGCTGGAAAATCAGGAAAATCATTTTTTAAAGTCTCCCCTTACCCAAATAGTCACAAAACTGGAACACTAGTTCAAACATGACTGTTGTTTGTATGTTTTTAGCAAATGAATTAAGTTAATCATATTGACTCCTGGTTAATAATGATTCACTTCATTTAGTAGATTTCTTCTTTCTTTCTTTTTTTTTCCTTTGCAAAGTACTAAAACAACACGTTTTTGTTCCAAAACCTTCCCACATAGCAAATGTGAATTTTCTAGTATGTAGCAACTCATTTTTCTTCACACACTAGTGTAGTGAACTATTTTGGGTAACAGCGTCATGCTGAAGGGGAACGTTCCCTGTTTAACTGCTATTCTGGAATTCAGGATTGTCATTCCAGTTGTGCTGCTTTGTCACACATACAATATTCATGAGATGTTAACACATAAAGCATTCAGACACTTGTGCCAAATCTACTGATCCAATGTATGAATGTCATTACAAAATAATCAAAGGAAGTATAATTTTAAAGAAAAAGCATTTGATGAATATAATTATTTTAAAGTGATAAACTACAAGACACAAAATGAAAAAAAAATTACAGTATGAACATGTACTTGTGATGTACTACAGTACACCAGTGTTTTACTTGGGGGGGGGGGGATAAATCACCTTAAAAGTAATTGCATAACTGGCTGAAAAAAGTAAAGCACGTATGATGTTGTATTAATATTATAATAAAAAGGCTTTGTTAACTGCTTTTCGTTCACTATCTTCTCAAGTAGGCACAATTTATATTTGTCTACAAAATACTTTCCAGCATTTAAGCATACCACTTAAATTAAAAGGTTTTAAGGTCATGACATAACATAAATTCAGTCATAAATCATGCAATTTTTTTTCATCATGACTTTGGTAAGCATGAACTGCACAGAATAATGGTTGAAGAATGATGCATGTGTGAAAAAGCAGCACTTGACCCTGGGAGGGTCGGATGACGATAGTATCTCTCTTTTAGGAATGTTGGCTCTCAACATTCCTTTACTTTCCTTCAGCTCTCTTCCTCTCTGCATTGCTGGTGCAACGGCAAATGCCTCTTTGGCAAGCTCATTCACCTGTGTGTGAGAGAGAGAGAGTGTGTGTGTGTGTGTGTGTGTGTGTGTGTGTGTGTGTGTGTGTGTGAGAGAGAGAGAGAGAGAGAGAGAGAGCGAGTGGATGTCAGCTCGGCAAGCATCATCGAAGTGTTTTTAAATTTGTGACTTGACTCACATGAAATTTGTTTACTGAAGATATCCAAATATTATATTGTATGCTATTCATATCTAAATATTACGTGCACTATGTTTGCATGTACAGTTTTACAAGAGATTCATCAGTTCTTTTGTTATTGTTAGTGTTTTGAGTAAAAAAAACAAACAAACAAACTGGAAAATAACTGTACAAATGGCCTTAATCTCTCACTGAATTCTTGGAATTGTGCGATGCCTTCAGATATGAATTGTTATATATTTTGTGTCAGTGTACAATTGCTTTCTAGTGTATATTTTCTTTGCACAACTCATGTATGAAAAAAAATTATATTGTAATTTTTTGGAATCAGTGATTAATCAAAGAAAGCATGATTGAAGTTCTGATTGTCTAGTAAATCAATATGATGAAATTATTATTTCTGTATCAAGTACTAATTTTGGAATAAACATTCTTAATATATACACATTGCTTTATGATTCTGGAATGGCATTTGATTATAATAAAAGGGTATTGTGGGTGGTTGCGAGGGTAATTTTATGCAGTTGCTAAGGAGTTCTGATTGCAAAATGAATGTATCATGTCATATTCATGTCAGTAGCAACAATATATTATGGAACAGGTTACATGAGATTTGAGCAAATTCATAACCCTAATTATGACCAAGAGTAATAAATAGAACGTTAGGTTAGAACCTCTAAAATGGCAGTTCAATTGTTCAGCTGGAGAATAATTTTTTTTGTGACAATCTCAGGAAAAAATAAAATAAAATAAAAAACTTTATCTGAAATGACAGAGGTGTCAAGAAAAAAAGTGCTATCGAGATACCAGAAAGTATAAATAAAAATAGTTTAAAATCTAATTAAAAATGTAGTTTTACACAGTATACATGTGCTTATTATGATGACTTTTTAAATATTGGAATATCAAAAACTTACTAAACTCTAATAAGCAAAACAATGCTATTAACATAAACGGTATCATTAGACAACTGTACAACCATAAATATAATTTGAGAATAACTAATCAATTTGCCTGAAACAAGTTAGAATACAATTTTGAAAAAAGTTTTTTGAAAGTGAAAGTGACGTGACATACAGCCAAATATGGTGACCCATACTCGGAATTTGTGCTCTGCATTTAACCCATCCAAAGTGCACACACACAGCAGTGAACACACACACACCGTGAACACACACCCGGAGCAGTGTGTGTGTGTGTGTGTGTGTGTGTGTGTGTATACGTACACGTATTTTGTGATGCAACATCTGAGCCCTGTTAGCCACTTCACTTACACTGCTACATAAGGAAAGCTGCAACTTTAAAAAAAAAAAAAAAAAAACTGTTGACTGCATAAAGTATCCAAATTCCACACAGTTTTTTTATTTTTTATTATTTGTTAATTAAGCCCATCATCCAGGTTGGGAAGCGCACTTCTTGTCAGGGTGTGGGTTGCAGGGATGAGAGCTAGGACTCAACTGCAGGAAATGAAGGGCATTTTATTAACAATAAAACAAAACAAAAACAAACAAACAAAAACTATCCCATAGGGGAAAACAGTCTGGCAGGGCATGACACAAGGCACACACAACATTCGATGATGAACTGGCACAGGATTGCAAACACAAGGAGATTAAATAAGGAGCAAATGAGGAGGGTAACGAGGAACACACAGGTGGGGGAAATGAACCAATAATCAGGTAGCAAGAGGAGTGGGATCAAGACAATAGACATGAGAGCACATGGCATATAGAACCAAACAAGACAAGCCATGTGCTCACACAAAACAAAAACACAAGCACACGGCCAGCGAAACAAAATCACTAGCCATGTGCAAAACAGGATACGAACACGCAGCTAATGAGGAGACTCATAAGCTGCATGTTCACACAAAACATGGCAAACATGAAAGCATGCAGCCAGTGAAATAGCATTGTTAGCTTACAGATGCTAACATTAAACTGGAATGAGTTATAAATCAAGTCTCCTGTGCATCTGCTTAACTTGAGGAGTGCTTATTTGTGTAGCATGCAAAGTTCAAGTGTTTCAGATCAGTTTCAGATATGTCTTAAGGAAACAAGGCAGCTAATTTAAATTTGGGAGCAGAGTTTATGTTCCAATATTCCCTTTCTTTCTCTAATTAGAAAGCCATTAAGAATAATAACTGTTTTCTATATTGGTGTGACACTCTAATTGCAGAAGGAGCACATTGGCTGGCTGGTAAGCTCCAATTATATCAGGCTACTGAGGCGTGTGGTCCCGGAGAAGACACAGAGGGTCACCATGAACTACATGACCGTAAATAACCTAACTGCTCTACATGGTACACAGAAGTATCCTTCCGTTTGATGAGCACTCCAACATACACGTTAATACCTAAAAGACTCACACGCAGGTTTTTACAGCTTTCCGTTAAAGTATAAAGTATATGCAACCTATCATCGCATTATTTCACATGACACCCGTGTGACGCAGTGGCCTTTAAGGCTATTTCTATATACCATGACAGACCAGCCAATTAGTTTCATCTTACTTTGTACTTAACACTTGCATGGACTGCCATACAGTTGCTCGTACAGAGCAGGCGGCTTTCCAGTATCGCCTATACAAATTTAATTGGCTTTAAAACTGTCACTGGCATGAAAGTAATGAACTTTTAATGTTTGGAAAAGAATAATCTTTTCACTACTTCCATAAAGCAAAGATTAAAAGCAAAACATCTTTTTATAGATCGGTTGCACTTAGTGACTGCTGATTTTAGTACCACGCTAGATCTAGATCAACCAAATACACGGTCTTAGCCTCAGACGTCACGCCTGTTGGCTGAACGTCTGATGAATAGGTTGTTTGCACATGACGTCACTGATGATGCGCGAAACGCAGCTGGGGGGCAGGAAGTGATTTTTCTCCATAGGAATCAATAGCAGAAACTCAAAATTCCGGTGTTTTGCGTTGTTTAAGGATGCTCAAATCGGCCAAACCGAGAAACCACAAGGAGCTTTTATTGTGTACGACAATTTGTTGTTCATAAGAGGGGAAAAGTCAAGAAACTGACTGAAAAATGCAGGAAAAGTGGCTTGTAAACCTGCGTCTGTGGTCGGGAAGAGCGAGTCGGATAATGCTCGTGTGTGCAAATGGTTAATATAATATTAGGTATAAAGGTATGGAAACACTTACGTCTTCATCGGATTGGTTGAATTCTACAGGATTTCTACAACTGTGACGACAAATGACAAACTAACTGCTGGAGTTTCAAAAGTTTGTGAAAAATTTAAAGTTCGCGGCACAGAAACTTTAAAATACGTCTGAGAGTTTTACACTGAGAGTCTGTTATTGTGGTGACATTTCCACGTCCTGAAACTGATGCTGAACAAAACTAACTGTGATTGGTTGTTTGACATGTCGGTCAAATGGCCTCATGGGCGGGCCTTGGCCAGTGAAAGCTGCCATGGATTCCAGACCTTCAGCCGTCAGTCTACGCGAGACTACCAAATGCATATAAATAAAAAGTTGTTGGTGAACGTAAACAAAGTATGAATTATACAGTGGATACATTATACATCCTTCAAAAGATTCATGTTTTTTTAATTATTATTTTTGGAAAAAAATACTAGTACATGTAATTCAATGATTATTACATGGTAATAACAATACTTTTGTCACTGTACCGTTGACTATTAAGTACATATTTAGTAAATTAAACTAAAATAATTTTAAAAGCTAAGTAAACTTGGTATTGGCAAATTTGGTTTAAATGACTTCCACTTCATTCGTCACATTAAAAATGGAAGTTCCAGACAAGCGCATTTTGGGATACATTATGTTATGCAGTCTGCAAGGTAAGTAAGTGCATAGTAGTGGAATATTACAAATATAGCTGCTAGCTAATTCAAAATACTGAAATGCTGAATAAAAAAAAAAATATTAAAATCAAAAATTTTATCCATCTTGTCTCTCTTTCTCAGCTGACATTTAAGCAAAAAGTCTTCTGCAACTCTTATAAAGATCTCACATTTTCCCATGTGCACCACCTCCTACATAAAACCGATTATATACATATTTCATAGAGCATGTGGCCGCCTCTTACTTTCTATAAACAGCTTTGTGTGACTAGGAGGCTAAAGCAAGAATAATTAAGCAACTATTGTTAATTACTCCTGTCTTAATTCTCTGTGCATATCAGTGGTCTCTTATAAGTTTGTATAACTGTAACTTAATTAGTCAAGCTGTAAAAGTTACATAAAACTTGATCAATTAAAGGTTTTTTTTTGTTTTTTTGTTTTTTTCCTGGTCCTGAAAACTGGTCCTGAATCTGTCTTGTCCTATAAAATCATGGAGCGACCTGTTCCTCAAAGGGGAAGATGCTGTTGGATTTGCAGTTCCCTCGGGGTATTGACATGGAACAGAATTACACAACACAATACAGTATTTTCACACCTCTAAATTACAGTTAATCCCATCTTGACATTTCCCAATTCTCCTACTCATAAATCAAAGCTCACAAAACCCTTGTAATCACATTTCAGGCCTCGCCAGTGACGGCGTCAAATCACATTGTGTTATTTACAACACCAGTTCATGTGAATCAGTGCTTCCTGCACTTTACAATCTACAGCAATGTAGAGATTTTGTTTACACTTTATTTTAAGGTGTTCTTGTTACAGTGTAATTATACATTTCAGTATATTAATTAAATACGGTTAGGATTAGGATCAGGGTTTGGCTTAGGGTTACTTCCATGTAATTATGCATAATTTATTTTTATTATAATAGTAAGTACATGTAACATGTGTAACAAAGACACCTTAAAATAAAGTGCTACCGTGATTTTTTATTTTATTTTTTATTTTTATGTATTTCAGAAAGACTAAGGCACACACAATAATATGAAGACAGTAAATAGACAACAAATTGTGCAAGCAAAACTATTTTTCGTCACTTCCAGGGTAATCTGAATAATGAATGAATAATTTCAATTAGTCTAATGATTTGTTTACAGAATGATTTACAAAATGAGTTTTCTTTAGAATGACATTAGGGCCACATTGTAAAAAGTGGTGACCTTTAATGTGTTGTGTCCCTCGACACTCTTAATGTTCTGCTTATTAATAGGCAGTTGTTAAGTTTAGGTATGGCGTAGGATTAAGGGATCTAAAATATGGTCATGCATACCATTAAGGCATTAATATGTGCCTATATAAGTACTAATAGACAACCAATATGCTAGTAATATGCATGCAAATAAGCTAGTTAATAATAAGAATTAGTCCTTAAAAATAAAGTGTCACCTGAACATTAGGTTGCTGATTTAACCTTATAAATCCTATAAAGCATATCATATGTGAATTTCTAAAATGAATTTCTGAGGCTGAAAATCCTGTTGTACATAATCTATACATACCTTCTGTTGTCTGATTGATAGTTCAATAAAAAATACAGAACTTTTATCATAAAATTAAGCATTTAAATATCATCTTACTAAGATATAATCTTGGGACCATCCATACAAATGACAGCATCTCCACTAAATTGTATATATATATGGCAAAACATAAAACAAAAAAATGTTTTCCCTTTTATATCTAAATGGTTTAATACAACAACAAAAAAAAACTATTACCTATTTGCTGCTTAAAAAAGCTAAACCATTTTGTTTCTTGCTGTTGCAGCACATTAAATGTTGTGAAATGTGATCAGTTTGATTACGTTTTCTGAAGTACTATTCAAATAAGGGCATAGAAAAAAACAGCTCTGTATATCATGTCAACATCTACTACAGTATGTAGAAAAACAACACTCATACAATTTGTTCATACAGTTTTTCATAAAATCTAGATTCTTTTGAGGAAAAAAAAATCAATATGTTCTTGAACAGATAATGGTGTGAGTAAAGATTACATCACTAGTGTAACATATTTTGTAATGCAGCTAATTATCTACATTTGGAAAGCACTGTACTTCAGATGTACCCAACTAACCTCCAAATGAAGGACATGAGGACACCAGCACCCCCGTCCAAACCCCGATCAAGGACACAAAATCCCCTGTCACCAGGACAGTGTGTGTGTGTGTGTGTGTGTGTAGCCTGTTTGTGTGTATACTTGTGCATGGTTTAGTGTGTGTGTGTGTGTGTGTGTGATTTTGCCTCTGTGCAGGTGTGCACCAGCCGGGCATGGCCGACACTGAGTCTATTAATATCACCCTGGGCTAAATTTACCTCCTCTGTGCTCTGTCCACACACTGCTGCAATCACACACACCACTACCGACATATAAAGATCATGATCTATGCATGAAAATGAAATATTCATTACATTTTGAAATGATTTTATAAGAAATGTTGCCATTGCACTGCAGGATAGTCATTTTATCCACTCGTAATGTTTATTTCAAAAGTGTAAAACCATCTAGAACATTATTAATGGATCTGATACATTATTACATTCTTTCAACTATGATAGAAGGCAAATTATTCATATGATGTGGTTTAGCTTATAGCAAATCTCCATTTAAGTGGGTCTACAGGGTGTAACTGTAAGTTTCAATTTGTATGTGGGATTTAAAACCAAATCAAATTTAAATATTTAGTATATATAACAATTTACATAATACACACACACACACACACACACACAATTTATATCTTCCTTTTATCACTTTTAAATTATATGGAGATTATATGTTTTAATATAAAAAACCTTTCTGAAAAAAATAGGAAAGTATGCATTTGAACTATTTGCAAATTAAAAAAAAAAAAAAAATGAACATGCACATTCAATGTATATTATACCTAAAACATCCATGTTGAAGTTTCTTTGCAGTGGGCCTTTAATGGAACAGACTGCAAATCACATTAAGTCAGCTTTGCTGTGATTTGCCATCTCATACATTTTGACTTTGAAAAGTAATGTAACGTGGAAACGACTCGAGTTAACTTTTTTCTGCACTTCTGGTTCTGTTGTATCCATGTCAGTGGGTTTTTGGTTAATTGCCTCAAATAAGATCTTTGGTTAACAGGATATTTTCACATTTTATTGTGTAATATATAAATACATGGTAACACTTTATTTTAAAGACCTATTCTCGCTATTAACTAGTTGCTTATTAGCATGCATATTACTGGTATATTGACTGTTTATTAGTACTTATAAAGCACATATTAATGCCTTATTCTGCATGATTCTATTTTAGATCCCTTAATCCGACCCCCACACCAAAACTTAACAACTACCTTACTAACTATTAATAAACAGCAAATTAGGATTTTATTGAGGTAAAAGTCATAATTAATAGTGAATATGTGTTCCCTATTCTAAAGTGTTACCAAATACATCAGTAATACCCGCTAGTGATTTTTAAGCTTTTACATGTCTTGAAAAATACAGTTGCTAACAAGTGGCTAAATGAGACTTGTCAGGTAGGCTATATAAAATGTCAGGACGCTGAACAGGAAAATTCATCTACTCATTAGGCTGCATTCACAGTCTTGTTGTGTTTATACTCATGCTCTTAAAAACAATTCTAATTTGAATTTATATAGATTTTTCAATTTATTGTATTTTGCAAATGTAGTTCAAGCATTCCTTTTAAATACAAATAGATGCAATTGTTACATAAAAAACACCAAAAGGGGAGAAAAACATAATTAAACACTGACAGATGGTAATTATTAAAATGCAATGTTAAGTTATCATCCTATAGGACTTAAATAATACGTATAATGATTAAATCATGCTTTCAAAATGGAAAAGGCACCCTTTTAATAGAAAGACCCTATTACATCATCATACAAATCATTTGGACATTATTACATCACACATAATAGCTAATCTGTAATCATCAGTCTCAAAGCCTCATATATTCACTAGACTACTGATCCAAAGCAAACAGATCTAACGCACATACAGAGACAAGACAACTACAGTATAACATGAACACGGTCACTTACAGCAACCTCAGTCTTTTCACACCTCTAATCTTTAAAAAAAAAGAGCCAGTTATGCCGTGAGGTTTCTCAGATCACAACATTACAATAGATGTACACTGAACAAAATTATAAACGCAACACTTTTGTTTTTGCCCCCATTTTTCATGAGCTGAACTCAAAGATCTAAGACTTATGTATACAAAAGGCCTATTTCTCTCAAATATTGTTCACAAATCTGTCTAAATCTGTGTTAGTGAGCACTTCTCCTTTGCCGAGATACTCCATCCACCTCACAGGTGTGGCATATCAAGATGCTGATTAGACAGCATGATTATTGCACAGGTGTGCCTTAGGCTGGCCACAATAAAAGACTACTATAAAATGTGCAGTTTTATCACACAGCACAATGACACAGATGTCACAAGTTGTGAGGGAGCGAGCAATTGGCATGCTGACTGCAGGAATGTCCACCAGAGCTGTTTCCCGTGAATTGAATGATCATTTCTCTACCATAAGCCGTCTCCAAAGGTGTTTCAGAGAATTTGGCAGTACATCCAACCGGCCTCACAACCGCAGACCACGTGTAACCACACCAGCCCAGGACCTCCACATCCAGCATCTTCACAAGATCGTCTGAGACCAGCCACACGGACAGCTGCTGCAACAATCGGTTTGCATAACCAAAGAATTACGACAGCGTGTTCTAGTTCCTGCCAATATCCAGCAACTTCACACAGCCATTGAAGAGGAGTGGACCAACATTCCACAGGCCACAATCAACAACCTGATCAGTTCTATGCGAAGGGGATGTGTTGCACTGCGTGAGGCAAATGGTGGTCACACCAGATACTGACTGGTTTTCAGACCCTGCCGGACCCCCCCAATACAGTAAAACTGCACATTTTAGAGTGGCCTTTTATTGTGGCCAGCCTAAGGCACACCTGTGTAATAATCATGGTGTCTAATCAGCATCTTGATATGCCACACCTGTGAGGTGGATGGAGTATCTCAGCAAAGGAGAAGTGGTCACTAACACAGATTTAGACAGATTTGTGAACAATATTTGAGAGAAATAGGCCTTTTGTGTACATAGAAAAAGTCTTAGATCTTTGAGTTCAGCTCATGAAAAATGGGGGCAAAAACAAAAGTGTTGCGTTTATAATTTTGTTCAGTGTAATTACCTTTTTACTTTAATATCTATATTGTGTACATATAAATATTGTGCCTCTGGTTATAATACAACGGTTGTTACATTTAGCAAAAGGGAGCCATGTCACCATGCCGTCTTTGTGTGAAACTTCCACAGCAACACGGGATGAATAATTAACCTGTCAAAGCAACAAACAAATGCACCCACTGCCTTTATTTTGTGTTGTTGTATTTAATTGGTTTGCAAGGGAAGTTTCTGGGAGGTGCAATGTCATAAATGTCACACGGCCTTCGCGTTTTGCAGTTGTGCGTCTGTATAAGTAGTTCAAGTATTCCTTTTACCCCCAAATAGCTGTAATTATTTCCTAAAAAAGCACCAAAAGGGAGAAAAAACAATTTGAACACTGACAGGTGGTAATTATTAAAATGTAGGGAAGAGTTATCATCATCAGTGTATAATATGTGAAACTAAAGACTGGCCTGAATTCAGTGGCATAACTAGGATCTAGGACAGGCCCAAGACTTTACAAAATGATTGCGGTGTGGTATAGTACTAAAACGGATTAAGATAATGGGTAACACTTTATAATAACTGCACGCTATGAATCATTAGGTAAGCATTAGTAAATAGTCAGTTCATCCTTTATAAAGCATTGTCCCAACATTAATAGTCATTAGTAAGCAGTTTGTAAATACAGCTATAAATGCCTTGTTCTTGATTTATAAGCATATCTATTACAAAGGAGATTTAAAAGTTATCAGTTATCAGTTATCTTCCTAACAGAAAAAATAAACAAACACAACACAGAGGGATACAGAACTCAAAAATATTTATTTCAAGATGAAAAAAAAATGAAACCGTCCAACTGTACACTTTAATTTTTCTTTTTAGTTGTATTTTTTCAAGACATCTTGAAAAAATATTTCTGTGTTCTGTATCCCTCGGTGTTGTGTTTGTTTAACTTGTCTGTTTGGAAGATAAACGAGCCTTTAAATCTCCTTTGTAAATGTACATTTAAATAGTTTATTAATCATTTACTTACACTTTCTAAATGATCTTATGAACTACTGACAACTCCTAAATAACTGGTTTGTAAATAACGTAATAATTTAGAAATGATAAATTGATCATTAATAAAGTATGAAAATACAATTATTAAACATTATAGATATGCTCAAGAACAAAACATTTATAGCTGTTTTTATAAACTGCTTACTAATGCCTATTAATTTTGTAACAATGCTTTATAAATAATGAATTGACTATTTACTGATGATTAACTAATGATTCATAGTGTGCAGTTATTATAAAGGGTTACCAGATAATTTGATGTATGGTTTATAATGAGTCACTCTGACATTTGAATAAGTTTTAAAGAAAGACTTTTAATAGATAAATTCATTTAATTAATCTATTAGGTATAACTCAACAGTTAGTACCGGTCTTTGGCCGAGAGTGTTGAAGTGTATCTTAGCATCAACCACTTTCCATAGGTTCGATGGCTACTCCAATTGGTGGAGACAAATTTCTATCTTTATGTGCGAGTCTTTGAGTCATTCACTCAACCAATTTGTTTAACTACACTAATTCATTCAAAACACTACTACTGACCTTGGAAGATGCACAAATATTGATTATACTTTGACTTTGTTTGGAACTTACTATTTCATTGGTTAAGCAAAGAATTGTACATTGAATATAAGTATATTGAAATATGGAGGCTTACATCTTTGTTTATGACTATAACCATTGTGTACTAAACCTAGAGTGAGAAATATGCCCAATTCTTATAGATTTAGTATTAAAATATATATATATATATACATTGTTACAAATAAGAACACTGAGCCCAATAACAAGACTGATGTAGCAGGGACATCATGGTGTGAACAACAATATATGGTGTTTGTTTGGTGTTAGAATGTTCTTTTTCCAGCAGCCCCTTGCACTTCTGACAAGAAACAATCCCAACAAAAACCTAATAGCATAATTACTTAAATTGCTCCAAAAACGTGCCATTTTAACTTTTAAAATGTTGCCAGTAGTCCTGTAGTTATGTTTCCCAAATTGTTGCCTTATTTTACTAATAGAAATTATATGAATATTAGGTTGTGTGGGTTGTTTCTATCAGAATTTGCACATTCCAGTTTAACTTCTTGGTGGCAATATCTTGTGATATTTCTTATGTTTATTTGTACAGTAGTAGGTAAAATAGTTTGAAGCCTTATATACCATTAATCATGATCTTGTGTACAACCCAAATTCTGGAAATGTTGGGACATTTTTTAAATTTGAATCAAATGAAAAATTAAAGACTTTCAAATCACATGAGACAAATGTTCAAACGGAGAAATTTTACACTTTTATCCACTAAATGAACTCATTTCAAATTTGATGCCTGCTACAGGTCTCAAAAAAAGTTGGCACGGGCTGAAAAAGCAAGAAATTTTGAAAAGATTCAGCTGGGAGAACATCCTGCAACTAATTAAGTTAATTGACATCAGGTCTGTAACATAAAAGGGATGTCTTTAAGAGGCAGTCTCTCAGAAGTAAAGATGGGCAGAGGCTCTCCAATCTGTAAAAGAATGCGTAAAAAGATTGTGGAATACTTTAAAAACAGCGTTCCTCAATGTCAAATTGCAAATCTCATCATCTATAGTGCATAACATCATCAAAAGTTTCAGAGAAACTGAAGAAATCTCAGTGCGTAAGGGACAAGGCCGAAGACCTTTGTTGGATACCCATGGTCTTCGGGCCCTCAGACGACACTGCATCACTCATTGACATGATTCTGTCATTTGACATTACTAAATGGGCCCAGGAATACTTCCAGAAACCACTGTCGGTAAACACAATCCACCGTGCCATCTTCACATGCCAACTAAAGCTCTATCATGCAAAAAGGAAGCCATATGTGAACATGGTCCAGAAGCACTGTCATGTCCTATGGGCCAAGGCTCATTTAAAATGGACTGTTTCAAAGTGGAAAAGTATTGGAAATTTTGGAAATGTTGGAAATCACAGACGCCGTGTCCTCCGGGCTAAAGAGGAGGGAGACCTTCCAGTGTGTAATCAGCGTTCAGTTCAAAAGCCAGCATCTCTGATGGTATGGGGGTGCATAAGTGCAAGGTATGGGCAGCTTGCATGTTTTGGAAGTTACTATGAATGCTGAAAGGTATATAAAGGTTTTAGAGCAACATATGCTCCTCTCCAGACGACGTCTATTTCAGGGAAGGCCTTGTGTATTTCAGCAGGACAATGCAAAACCACATACTGCAGCTATTACAACAGCATGGCTTTGTAGTAGAGGAGTCCGGGTGCTGAATTGGCCTGCCTGCAGTCCAGATCTTTCACCTATAGAGAACATTTGTCGCATCACGTCAAAGACAACCACAAACTCTTCAGCAGCTGGAAACATATATCAGGTAAGAATGGGACCAAATTCCAACACCAAAACTCCAGAAACTCATAACCTCGATGCCCAGACATCTTCAAACTGTTTTGAAATGAAGAGGAGATGCTACACCATAGTAAACATGCCCCCGTCCCAACTATTTTGAGACCTGTAGCAGGCATCAAATTTGAAATGAGCTCATTTTGTGCATAAAATTGTAAAATATCTCAGTTTAAACATTTGTTATGTTATCTATGTTCTATTGTGAATAAAATATTGGCTCATGTGATTTGAAAGTCTTGTAGTTTTCATTTTATTTAAAAAAAACAAACAAACAAACAAACAAACAAACAAACAAACAAACAAACAAAAAAGTCTTAATATTTCCGGAAATTCGGGTTGTAATTTCTAGCATCAGTTAATTCAAGTAGTCAAAATGCTTAACAAGCACTTTCTGTTTTATGTTGATTTGGATCCAAAGAATGTAAAATCAGTATGTTATGTAACGTAAAACGCTAGATGTCTCATTTTCATTTAGCAAACCTAGTGCATGGTAGTTACATGTACATGATCCATACAGATACAGGAAATGTTTATGTTTCAGAAAGCAAACATACATTTTATGTGTAAACTGTATAAAATAGTGTAAACATTTATGTATGTAGTTTGTATGTTCTCCTAGAGCTTCATCCTGATCTGAATTTTTGGTAACACTTTATTTTAGGGTCTCTTAACTAGTTGCTTATTAGCATGCAATATTAGCCATTTATTAGTAGTAATTAAGCACATATTAATGCCTTATTCTACATGACCTTATTCTACATCCCTAATCCTACCCAATACCTAAACTTAACAACTACATTACTAACTATTAATAAGCAGCAAATTAGGAATTTATTGAGAGAAAAGTCATAGTTAATAGTGAATAAGTGTTCCCTATTCTAGTGTTACCAAATTTTTATACTGTAAGAATTTTCTTGTCTTCTGCATCCTCTAAACGTTTGAACTATACACATCTCTTGACATCAAACCTCTCTTTCAAAATCCCACTATGGACTTTAATCAGAGGCACATTTTCTGGATCAAGAAATTGAGCTGTTTTGCAGATCAAAAAATGTCTTTACCCTGTGTGAATTCCATGAGAAATATCTGCGTCATAGCTAAGACAATTTCAATCTTTATCTCCAAACCCCTGCGATGAGAGTAATCATGTATGATATTAAGACACATGCTGTGGTGAAAGTGTCATTGTCTTACAGGGTGTTAGAAGGCTGCAATGGCCATACATTGACAGAGATTAAGTAATGTCACATTACAATAATTCACAGCCTTGTTTAAACACCCGATTCAAAGATTCAAACAACAACAACACTCAGGTCATTCATAATATACCTACAACTGAATACAACCGTATAGCGCATGGAAAGGCTGTAATGCAGAGGTCAGAAGAAAATGGCCAGACTGGTTCAAGCTGATAGAAAGGCAACAGTAACTTGAATAACTACTCATTGCAACCAGGGGCTCCTTGCATATGACAAATATATTAAGCATAATTTTTACAGTTTAAATGGTCATATAGTGGTAGAATTAATGTGTGGTAACAGAGACCACACTTGCATCATTTATTTTTTCTTCTGAAAATAAACTAATTAAAGGAGTCAAAATTACAACATGACAACATGAGTGTTTTTAAATTATATGACCACCTCCTTAGTTTTTCAGTTGGATATTGTGAAGTACACCAAAAATGAAGCTGAGACTGCCATCTGGTGGAGGAAGAGAGATTCCCTAAATGGTGGATGAAATAATCTACTTCAACGAAAGGGCTGAACAAAAATCAGTAAGTGAATTAAGATAATATGGTAACACTTTAGTTTAGGGAACAATTCTCACTATTAACTAGTTGTTTATTATCATGCATATTACTAGCATGATGGCTGTTTATTAGTACTTATGTTTTATGAAGCCGATATTAATGCCTTATTCTGCATGGCCATATTCTACATCATACCTAAAATTAACAACTACCTTACTAATAATTAATAAGCAGTAATTATGAGTTTACTGAGGCAAAAGCCATAGTTAATAGTTAGTTAATTGTGAGAACTGGTCCTCAAACTAAAGTGTGACTGATAATACTATATATATACTTATTCTTATTAATATATACTTATACTTATTCACTATTAACTATGACTTTTCCCTCAATAAATTCCTAATTGGCTGCTTATTAATAGCTAGTAAGGTAGAATAAGGTCATGTACAATAAGGCATTGATATGTGCTTAATTACTACTAATAAATGGTTAATATTCTAGTAATATGCATGCTAATAAGCAACTAGTTAAGAGACCCTAAAATAAAGTGTTAGCGAACTTCTTATTGTGGTGCATTATGGGAAGGAATAAGAACACTAGATGATCTCCAGTGCTCACCGAAATGTCTGAAACCCAAAGTAGTGCACTAAGGGGACACGGGGAGATTTTGAACACATCTTTTGTGTGCACTTTCCACATGATTCTCCTTTGATGACTGTTCAGAAGTTGTTGTGTATTCTGACAATATAATATTTTACAAGCAACTAATAAATTGTTAACATATTGTTATATTTGCCTCTGACCGATTCTTCCTTACATTTTCTTCTATCTGCTGTCTTTGACATTACACTGCAGGATAGTCACTATTGAAGAACTTGGGACTGTAAGCAGTACAAAAACAAAATGGCATTTGTGTTTCATAAACTGTAAAAAAAAAATGCCGTAAAATTTACGGTAAAAAAATGGCAGCTGTGGTTGCCAGAATTCTACCGTAAAATATATGGTAGCAACGTTTTAGGTTTTATGGTTTTAACTTAAATTTACAGTTACTAATTTCAATTAACTGATATAATGTTAATATACTAACCTATTGAAGTACTGAAATCTGTTTTGTACCTTCGAAATACACTGATAACCACCAAATGCAGGTGGTGATGAGAGTCACATGATGAACCAAAGCCCATCACAAGCAGCTTTTAAATAATAACATATATAGAAGGGGCACAGTGTCATTCACACAAGCACTAAACACCATCATGGTGAGACTCATTAAACTGAAATATGCAATAAACATTAATTTAACATCATTAGATGTAACATACAACCCTAATAAACATAACTGATAAGAAAAAACTAAGAAGAAACCTAGTTATTTCAAAGAAAAAACATCAAATTCAAACAAAATTTGAAATGCAACGCAGGGAATTCTGGGAAACGTCAATTTACGGTTTTCCCTGTAAATTTTACATTCTTTTTCACTTCCAAAAGTGGTATTTCACCATAAAATTGTCTGAAATGTCTATTACAGTTTTTCACCGTATATATTAGGGGAACTTACCGTTAATCATTTAACAGGTTTTTACCGTAGCTTTTTCACAGTTTTTTACCGTTAAAATCACGGTCATTTTTTACAGTGTAGTTGTTTATTACTTGCTATTACATTGAACTACTAAACGACAGAAAACAACAGTAGCAACAAAACAATAAATTGCATATAAAACATCTCAGAAATTTTCACATATTGTTCATGCTGATTTATCAACTGTCTGAAGACAATAATGCTTGATTATGATTCACTAAAGATAAAAATGTATAAAAATAAAAACTATTCTAACAAAGTTAAAGCTAGTTCTGAAATTACTATGCTGGAAAAGTGAGTAAAAAGAAAAGTAGACCTAGTCTAAAGTCTTCAAAACTGGTATTCAATCTGTTTAAACTGAACTTCTAATGAAATCTATTCTTATGGTCTGGAAGTGGGATTTATTTGGTCACTCTCTTTCTTTTCGAAAATTAAAACTGTGATGAACAAGGTGTTGCATTAGGGCGATTAACATTTTTTTTTTTAACAAGAGACATAATTGTTTAAATGTTAAAAATTGCATCAAAACCATCACAATTATATGCTACATCAATCTGTTTAACGTCACATCAACTTCCAACCCTTTGTCATCATGATTCTGCCTGTATTTTGCTTAGATACTCACGAACAGCTTTAGCTGCCTGGAATACCTTTTGTGCACCATCACCTGCAAAATATCTACCCAATTCTATCTCATGTGCCTCCTTTTCTGACTTTAAAAGATTCTCTAACAAAGACCTAGCAAAGTAATAAATACCACATGCATTAGTCCTGTCTCTTATATATTCATCTCTACACGTACCAGTGATTATAAGCTCTTTGTGTGTATAAGCACTGATTGCCCACGTCCTTGGATTTGTGTGACTATGTTTTTGTCTTGAATCACACGTAATAATTGGGTTTTTGTCTGCAAACACAGCAGAGAAACCCTTGCGTTGTTTTACTTGTCTTATCAAAACAGGGGATTCCATGTTCATTTGTGTATCTCTTGCATCATCAAAACACTCAGGAAGAGTGTCATGTCCATCAGGTAGAAGCACACAGAAGTTAGGCTCTGGGTAGTAAGTGCCCAGAGGAAAGTGCTCAGCTGTTATTATGCGCACTTCTCGGTCATGTTCGCTCTCATTTCTGAACTCACTGTCTTCAGGGAACAGAAAACCAGTTGACATCACTGTCGGGTAGTTGTGCTCTATGATTACATCAATGTAAGAGCTCAACACCTCATTAAAATCAACTGTGTCTGCGTCAAAAAAGCAGAAGTAGATTGGAACTCCAGGGTTGTTCTCCCTGAAGTTTCTTACTAATTCCTTGGTGTGCTTAGATCCTTTATTATTTTCTCTTATTAGTCGATATGGGATTGCGTTCTCTTCTAGCCATTTAAAGTACCATTTTTTAAAAGTGATTTCACTTTCAACAGTTTTTCTCAATTCAGTTCTTACAATTTCTTCATCTGATTCCTTTCCATTAAGGCCAAAAACGACAGCAATGTCCTCATATCGGAACCTGTCCTCTTCCCTGAAAGCTCGACTTTTCAGTAGATCAAGAAACTTCTCACAATGTGATTCAGCATTTGTACTCATTTCAGATGTAACCCCCACTGGAACATTGATCAAAAATTTGACTCTGATATCTCTTCTGTCAGAATCCTAGAAAGAGATAAACAGTACACAATCTTTATTCAGCTATAGCCCCTGATCCCCATCCAACATTTTACAGCACTTAATATCTGTATAATAATAATAATAATAATAATAATAATAATAATAATCTAGGTTGATTTTGATGTTTATAAATATACTTTTCATCAATCATCAATCAATCAACATCGCCTCATACTAATAAATTCTGTAAAATTATTGAAGCTTACTGTAAATAACATAGGTTCGGGATGAAAAAAGAGTGAATAAATCATGGCCGAATTTCATTTTGAAGTGAACTGTTCCATGTAATTTACTAGAAAAAAGTATAGGCATCTACCATACTGTATGCATTGTTCTACCATTACCTTAATACTGAGTTTACTGAGATCAGTTCCAAGCTGGTCAAGGCTGGAATTTCCTAGCTCCCTTTTTTGCTCCTCATTCTCCATCACAGATTGTTTCTTGATAGCAGAGCAATCGGTTTTCTCCTCTTTGTGTGAATGGTTGTCAGTCATTGACATTTTAGTCTGAGAAAAATCTGGACATTTTAGAAATACGTAGACTATTAGGTTTAGAAAAATCTTTTTCAGATATTCTCAAATGATTAAACACCTTTAATATCAAATATGATATGAATGATACAGTAGAAAACTATCATTTCTTTAATCTAATACTGGTAAGGAAAAAGAACAATGAGTGTTTTACTTACTTTATTCTTGTTTGCACGATCTCAGGCTACAGATGAAACCAGTAGACTTTTTATAGAAGAGAGGTGCTCCTCCCATAACATGTGACTAAAATGCTAAAAAATGTCAGGTCCCACTTTATATTAGGTGGCCTTAACTACTATGTACTTACATTTAAATTAATAATTTGGTACAATGCACTTATTGTGTACATACATGTTTTTACATTGTACTTATATTTTTAAAAATACCTATATGTAATTACATCTGTAATTAATTTCTGTAATTACATTTATAATTATACTGTTGACACATCCCTTACATCTTAACCCACCCTTAAACCCACCCATACCAACAAACCTGCCCCTAACCTTACCCGTATCCCACCTCAATAGCAGCAATAGTGTTTTGCAATACAGTATGAACACAATAAGTACATTGTACTTGTTTTTTGATGTAAGTAGTTGTTAAGGCCACCTAATATAAAGTGTGACCAAATGTCATTCAGAGTCCTTCAACCACAGATATTATTGTTCACTTTTTTTAGGTTTTCCAGTGTCCTCATTAATTACCCCAAAGCAAACACTTCAGATTTAAAATAATGTTTTGTTTCTTCTGCAATGATGACTTTTTTTAGCAATAATTTTTACATTATGTTATCAGTTTTGTGTTATCATATGTTCCAGTCCCATTTGTTGGTTTATTCAACAAAGACCTCAAATGTGGAATGCTTGAACTGAAAATGAAAAGTGAAATAGTCAGCTGATCCTTTTTCATAAGATTAGCATCAGATCATCATGATATCATAAGCAGTATATCCAAATGCAGTGACTCCACAATGATACATTCAAGCTGATGAGAATCATTCAAAATAAATATATGTCAAAGAATACTTTAAAACAACCGTTGTATTTTAGATAAACCTAACCATACATGATTCAAGCAGTGTGATTTAGTTCTTGGGAAAACAAACATTAATTTAAGACAAACATGAATTGATGAACCTGTGCTCAACTTGACCTTCAAATAGCCTACAGAAGTTAAATGTAAAAGCAAGTGAACCATAAAACTGAGTATCTGAAGAAGAAACTGAAGAAATGAAAATCTGTTTACACCTATAAATCTTTGATGATGGTGAATTGTCATAAATCAAACAGCAAAAACTGTTTCAGTGCTAGTTTTTCTGAACTACCATCTGGTTTGGAAGTAAAACATCTCTCCGTGTTTTCATATGAGCAGGTAGAGCTGGGAATCGATTCCAAAAAGAATCGATTCCTCGATTCCGAGGCGTTGGGAATCGAGAGTCGATTCCAAAGGTTGGAATCGATTCCATCAAGAGGAATCGACTCCTCATTCAGAGCTTTTTTCAGTTCAACAAAGCTTATCTATGGGAGCCTCTCAAACGGAAGGCTGCATCCTACGAAGGCTGCACACATTTAAATTCACGAAAATAAACTGAAAGAAAACGAGTCGGTACTGCATCATCATAAATAGAGGATGCAGCCTTCCGTTTGAGAAGCACCATTCGCCTCATGCTCATAAAAGCGGTAATTACGAGAGTTGTGAGACAAAAGATTATTTTATATATAAAAGATCTATTTCATTTTTATATTTACCCTTCGCCTCATGCTCGCTAAAAGTGATTAGAAGTTTCTTTCGGATAGCTTTAATGAACCAGTTAAAAAAAAAAAAAAAAAAAAATATATATATATATATATATATATATATATATATATATATATATATATATATATATATATATATATATATATATTCAGGGTTATTTTACGGTGGAACTGGCATATGTTGTCCACAATTTTGAGCGCTGCACGGCAGAATAGATCATGACGTGATTGAGGATCTTATTTCCATCTAAAATTCTATTTTTATTTTTATCAGCCAATGATAATTTTAAAAGAAAACGTCACGAGCATAGATCAGTGGCGAGAGCGCATCTGATTGGCAGATAAACCACGAGCTCTATCAGTGTTATTCTTAATGTTCTGGTTATTTTGTTTCAATGTACAGTTTGTTAATTTTATCCAAAGCATACAGTCAAAGAAAATTTCAGCTGAACTGTGCACATTTATTTTAGACACTTCATGTCTTGTTCAGTTCATGCGATAAATGCATGTCACTGCTGAGCAGTGAGCTATTACTAATTTCACGGGCAAAGCAGACAAAATTACAATTTAAGAATCAATCATAGCTATAGAAATGTATTGTAATTTTTTACAGATAAAGCTTCATATTATGAGAAGGATACTTTCTACGACCTTTATATCCTGCAGTCACGGCGAGATTAGGTTCCTTCGATCTAAAAAAAAAAACAAGAATCGAAAGAGAATCGAAAACAACAGAGGAATCGATTCTCGGAATCAGTGTTAATTTCGTCAACGAAGACGACGACGAAAAATATTCGTCAACGAACCTTTTTTCTGTGACTAAGACTAGACGTTGACGAGCTAAAAATAATATCTGATGATAAAAACTATAACGAAATTTATGCCGCGTCTTCGTTAACGAGACGAGACGGGACTAAAATGTTCTTTGAGGACTACCGGACATTCAAAATACATCCTATAGGCTAAATTAACTGTCTTGTCTTTCAAAATGTGCATCTCTGTCATTGGATTACAATCGGATGAGGGGCGTTCGTATATCTAGTCTAAGTATGGCAGCCGCGGACGGATTGGCTACCAAAACGCGAACTAGCGATCTGAAACAATGGCCTCAGCACCTGAAGGGTTAGCGATAGGGTGACCAGACCGTCCCGTTTTTCCCGGGAGTCACAGTTCGTTGTTGATTAACTTAAAGTTAGTGAAGGCGGGATAAGCGGAATCGCGCTGATAGAAGCGCGCTCTCTCTCGCGCGCACGCTCCACTTCTTCAGTTCTCATACAGCGCGCGATCAGTTCTCGGTAGCTACTCGGTACTCAAATACATACACAGCAGTCCAAATGTCTATTGTGTACTAGAATATCTCACGTAAATACAGTCGGATATGGCTTAAGTGAACGTAAACAGGTGGGTGAAAACTGAATGTGTGTCAGTATTACATGCATCCGTTTTAAATGGACAGCATTCCTATTAAATACCTATCTGTGTCATTAATGTTAACCAACGAAAAATATTAAATAAATGTATACTTGTCATGGTGACAATACTGACAATACTACTGTATCTGAAAAATGAGTTTAATTTGTATATCTACCAAAAAATGAATATTTATTCCAGTTTTTCCAGATTCAATCCTTGATTCAAATTTCTAATAAGCTTAATTGATTTAAAGAGAGATTAATTAATGACTATTTTAGTTTGAAGACTATATATAAAATGGCTACCAAAATAAATGTTGGTAACTGCAGTTTGACTAAAAGTAATGACTAAAAGTTGACAAAAATGCAATGACTTTTCGTCGACTAAAACTATGAAAGACTCAAATGACTAAAATGTGACTAAGACTATTAAGCATTTTCGTCTCATGATAAAGACTAAGACTAAATCAAAAATGCCTGCCAAAATTAACACTGCTCGGAATCGACTCCCATCGATTCCAGAACCAGGAATCGGAATCGGACTCGATTCCAAAAATTTCGGATTCTTAAAGCCCTATGAGCAGGGCTTGAAATTGAGGGGGGACGCGGGGATGGTATCCATTGGTCGAAAAAAAAAAGACAAAAAGCATCCCCTCTTTAAAACCACCATCCCCCCTTACCAGCCCCTTTGGATCGTTAATTTTGTGTATTAAGTAAAACTTATCATGCACATGAAATGTTAAAATTCTCTACTTATGATCATTTACGAACTAAATAACGGCGATTGGCCAATCAGAACTCAAGCTGCGCATGAGCAGAAGCAATTTGGTCATTTTTCGCGCAAAATGGTTCAAGTGCAACTTTTGAAGTTCTTTAAAAAGAAGATAACAGAAGGTATGATTTTTCCTTGATTAGAATTTAAAGACATTCTCCAAACATAATGTATGTGTGACTGTAGGACATTATCCAACTTTGAGAAAAAAAAAAAAAAAAAAAACACGTCGTGAGACTCCAAAAGCATTCACTGCGCGATGAAGCCCATCAGAATACAGTTAGAATGCCCTTATAATTCCAGCAATGAAACAAAACAGGACGTATAGATAATAGTTCCTTTAACAAGGCAAATTTTTAATTAAATAGAAACCTTTTTTAAAAATGAGACCAAAATTGTAATCATTGTGTAAAATTAGCCACAGGAAACCAACACTTTTGGCACAGAAATACTCATCATACTTTCAGAAATATCAGAAAGCCATATCCCGACTGTGGCAAAAGGAGGAGTTGGGGATGAAGGAGGGTAGTAAGCAAAAAATCTGCTGAATAACACTAAATAGACCTAATATAGGTGTCATATTCCTATAGGTAGATGTGGATCAGCTGAGAGTCAGCCGATGTAAGCTTGACTCGCATGACCTGCCAGATCTAATGCTATATGATTAATTTCTAACTTGTTTGCCTCCCATCAAACACACATATTTTAACTAGGCCTGCATGTCCAGTTTTCATTTCAAAGAAAAGGCTTTGATTTCTTTGCATGCCAGATGTTTTTGAAATGTATTGGGTGTGGCCATCAGCACAATCAAAGTATGAAACTCTTCTGGTTTGTATCTTAGTTTCATTATTCTCGCCTTTCAATCCAGCTTGGCCACTCCTGTAGTTTTCAGGTGAACATGAAGACAATGGCCATGATTTGCTGACTCATTTTACATACAATGATGGCAAATATGATCTAAGGCTGAGAATATGCATACTCTACAGAACTCATTTCCAGGAAAAAAGAATGAGGATTGAAATGTAGAATACATAAGTCAACTGGCTTTTACTGAACTACACAGTTCTGGGAAACCAGAAATATCTTATTAAACTCTTGATGGAGATAATTGATGTATTCAGACATATTTGTGTATCAAAACAAATTTAGAAGGCCTATCACAAAGAAAAAATAAGAGGAAAGACCAATAAAAATGTAAAAGATCTTTAAGAATCTGAAAAACACTGATACAAACCAACTACAATGAGAAATTTACATTCAAATCCTGCTCATAGATGTACAAATAACTTAATATCTGCAGTTGTAACTTAAATGTATATAACAGTAGTGTGTGTTGGAATAATACTTATCATCTTTGCTCAGAGACCACACTTGCATCAATTCAGATGTGTGGCTCCACATTAGTTGTATAATAATTGTATGGAAAATAATGCAAAAACTAATTTAAAGTGTTAAAAATATGAAATATGATAACATGATTGCTTTTAAATTATATGACCACCAATAGATCTTTAGTTGGATATTGTATACACACACACACACACACACACACACACACACACACACACACACACACACACACACACACACACACACTCATGTTTGTTTCAGTGGTTTACGGGGACTCTCCATAGGCGTAATGGTTTTTATACTGTACAGACTGTATGTGCTATTGCCCTACACCAGCCCTACACCTAAACCTACCCCTTACAGGAGACTGTCTGCATTTTTAGATTAAAAAAAAAACACCATTTAGTATGTTTTTTAAGCCTTTTGTTTTACGGGGACATAGGCAATGTCCTCATAAACCACCTTCAAATTGTAATACCTCTGTCATACACATGTTATTATACAAATTTTGTCCCCGTAAACCACAAAAACCAGTACACACACACACACACACACACACACACACACACACACACACACACACACACACACACACACACACACACACACACACACACACACACACACACACACACACACACACACACACACACACGCGCACAAAAGAAGAAGGAGCAGAGACTGCCATCTGGTGGAAGATATGGTGGATGTCATATCATGCACTATACATTAAAAAGGACTGAATAAAAATAAGTGCATAAAGACCATATATATGGGTCTATATGGTGTCTGAGAGGGCTGTGAAGCATATAAACTTCTTATTGTGATGCATTATGGGAAGGAATGAGTGCACTAGATAATCCACTACTCACCAAAATGCCTGACACCCAAACTAGTGCACATCTTTGGCCATTCAGAAAGTGTTGTGTATTCTGACAATATCAAATATTTTTTCAAGCAACAAATTAATTGATAATGTATCATGTCTGCCTGTCAATCAATTATTTCTCCTTATATTTTTTTCTTTATTTGGTGCCTTTGATTTCACAGGGCAGGATAGTTGCTAGTGAAAGACTTGTCATGTACAAAAACCAAATATCAATTGTATTTTATAGTTTTTTTAATTATTATTTGAATTACATGCTATTGATGTCAAAAACATGACTAATTACTGCAACATAAAGAAAAAACGGAAGCAACACAGAAAATAAATACAAATGAATGACAAAATGAAAAAACAAGCATACCACATAAAACAAAAAAAAACAGAGCAACGAAGATACAGAGCTAATTTTCACTTTACATAATTGTCTTGCAAAGCTGATTATTTGATTCATTACTAATTTGACTGATTATGATGTACACTAAAGTTAATCACAAATATTAAAATAAATAAGGATCCTTTCTATTCTTGCTGCTCTAAACTAAACTGCTAGTGAAATAATTTCAGATCGTCTAGAAATTAGATTTATTTGCTTGCTTTCTGAAAGTGAGGTGATTAATAGAAATACCATGATTAACAACAAACTTATCCCATTGTTTTCATGTTAAAACATGCAAGGAAATCATTTCAATTATACATCAGTCTGTATAACATCATCAACTTGCAACCCACTAGCAACACTGTAAAAAAAAAAAAGTTGAGCGAACTTAAATTTTTTTTTTTTTTTTACCAACTTCAGCAGATTTTTGAGTTTGCTCAACTTATTTTTGTGGGAGATTCTCAAATTTTTGTTGTATGAACTTAAAACGACAAGTTGAGAAAACTCAAAAATCTGCTGAAGCTGGTTGCCTTAAAATTTTAAGTTGGCTCCACTTTTTTTTTATTTTTTATACAGTGAATCACACTTCCAGCTCTATTAGCTCTTCTGGATCTTGTTCTGTCGTAAGATACACACGAACACAGGGACGATTCTAGGATTTTCATTTCAGGGGGGCTCAGCCCCCAATGAGGGTATAATAATAAAAAATAAATATTTACAAAAAAAATTGATTGAACATTTGTACAAAAAATTGTAGAACCGTTCTACATAAATTCAATTCAAACAATATATATATATATATATATATATATATATATATATATATATATATATATATATATATATATATATATATTTTTTTTTTTTTTTTAATTAATACAAAACACACACACACACACACACACACACGTTTCAATCTCTGTCAATCACTCTGATATGCAATTAAAATGAGTGCACTGACTGAGTGCTGTCGGTCACTGTCTTTAATCATTTCTATGCATAACTGTATGGTAGTTAATGCCACAAGCACTGTAATATTATGTTCTATATTGAAAGCTAAATTTTCAAATGAAAATAGCAATAACGGGATCGTTTTATAAAGTATGCGTTCATATGTGTTAAGGGCTTTCGCTGAAGGAAACAGCTGTGGTGTTATGAGTGGTGAATGCAGCGAAAACTTTACAGTAGATTGGAAACCGATTGCTCTCCCATGAGTTTTTGTAAACTGTATTTATGACAAAGAACTGCATAGATGTAGATATTATAACAATCTATCGATAAACTCACACCTTGTCCTCTCCTCTGCGCCACCGCAGTCTGTGGATTGAAGAACGCGCAGAAAGATGGGGAGGAGCCGAAGTCTGCTGCCGTTTTCATAAAGGGAAAGAATCGCAAGATTTTTAGGGGGGCTGAGCAGAAATTTAGGGGTGCTAAAGCCCCCCTAAAAATGGCCTAGCGACGCCCATGCTAGAACAGCTTTAGCTGCTTTAAAAACTTTACCTGCACCATTTCCCTCAAAAGGGTTTTCCTCCTTTATCCCATAGGCGTAAATCCCGGGGGGGGGGGACGGGGGGGACAAGACCCCCCCTATCTGAGGGTTGTCCCCCCTAAAAATATCATTACAAGCAACTCTGTGTAATGAAAATAATATAATGGACATATACTTAAAATAACTGTGCGAGTAGTAAAACAAAATAAACGCAAAAGAAAACGTTTTAAGTTCAGAAATGTTTTGATTCCCCCCTCCCTTGCCTCACAGTGGTTTGGTCCACGGCCTGCTTTCCTCTTTTACCTATAGACAAGCACGAGTCCGGTCCCTCCGGTGGGAGACAGCAAGTTCCTCGGTAACAGTTAGTTATATGTAAGTAACTTAGGCTGTCAAGGCTATTTTAGTGTCTAAACATCGGGTGAAATGATTCTTGCTCTTTAATACAGATGATGCTGGATCATTAATAAATTAGTCATGATAAAAAAATTATGATATCCGATGTTTTTTCTATGAGCGATTAAAAGGTTAACAAGTTTAATACCGTAGCTTGTCACCCACTACAACTAACACGGCGATAAGCCTGTGTGTGAACTGATATTAGGCTAATATTGTAGACCTACCGATGTGTTGGGTTTTGCTCAATATGATGTTAAGTGGCAGATCAGTGTGCTTAATGCGGTTGAATAACTAGACGTAGGCTACTCGGTTTCAGACGAAACCTAAAATACTACGGAGGACGCAAAATAATAATTATAATTATACCCATATATGAACCATATGAACCGAACTCATATTTAAACACAGTCCATGCTATGTACACATGCTGTGTACACATATCTATCCTTACAAGTACTATTTTGGCTGTATTATTTATGTCCCCTTCAAAAATTGCTCTTGAGAAATTTTATGTTTATTGTCCCCCCCTACTGTTAGATGAAATTTACGCCCCTGCTTTATCCTCTGAGCCTCTTCATCCGATTTTAACAGACCCATATAACAAAGAGATATACAAACGATTTGCAACACGCTTGTCTTTTACATATTCGTCTGTAACGTTCTTTGTGTGTATAAGCGCCAGTTTAGCTCTTATTATGCGCACCTGTTGTTTCTTACTAATTCCTTGGTGTGTTCTTGGGATTTCTTTCTTTTCTAGCCATTTAAAGCCCCATTTTTTAAAAGTGATTTCACTTTCAACAGTTTTTCTCAATTCAGTTCTTGCAATTTCTTCATCTGATTCCTTTCCATTAAGGCCAAAAACGACAGCAATGTCCTCATATCGGAACCTGTCCTCTTCCTGAAAGCTCGACTTTTCAGTAGATCAAGAAACTTCTTACAATGTGATTCAGCATTTGTACTCATTTCAGATGTAACCCCCACTGGAACATTGATCAAAAATTTGACTCTGATATCTCTTCTGGGAGAATCCTAGAAAGAGATAAACAGTACACAATCTTTATTCAGCTATAGCCCCTGATCCCCATCCAACATTTTACAGCACTTAACATCTGTATAATAATAATCTAGGTTGATTTTGATGTTAATAAATATACTTTTCATCAATCATCAATTAATCAACATTGCCTCATACTAATAAATTCTGTAAAAGTATTCTTCATTAATATATTACATATATTACATTAATGTTAACTAGAAGAAGCTTACTGTAAGTAATATAGGTTTGGGATGAAAAAAAGAGTGAATAAATCATGGCAGAATTTCATTTTTTAAGTGAACTGTTTCATTTAATTTACTAGAAAAAAATAACATACCATACACATAATTTCTTTAATCTAATACTGGTAAGGAAAAAGAACAATGAGTGTTTTACTTTATTCTTGTTTACACGATCTCAGGCTACATTTGAAGCCATTTGAACAGAGGTGCACCTCCTTTAACATGTGACATTCGATAATTATAATATCATTAGAAGTACATTTCAATGCGGCGACCCCACACTGGTGAGAATAATCAAATGGAATATAAAGCAATGAATAGTTTCTTTAAATTTTAGATAAACATGCATGATTTAAACGGTTAAATTCATTGTGAATCGTCATCGATCAACCAGCAGAAACTGCTTCAGTGCTAGTTTTCCTAAATGGTTTTGTGGAAGTAAAACATCTCTCTGTGTTTTCAAGAATATGAGACTGGACACGGGACTGGATCAGGGGCATCAAGAACTAAACTGTTAGGTAATGCGTCACTTTCTTCCCTCAAATCGTCATTAATTCAATCAATATTATAATTTTAATAATGCATCAATTGTAGGCTTTACTAAACCAGAAACCCTAATAAAACACTTAAAGCTATGGAGATAATGAATGCATTTAGTCATGTTTATGTATCAAAATGATTTTATTATCCCAAACAAAGAATGAGAGGAAAGACATAAGAATTTGAAAAACACAGACACAAATCAGTTACAAGGAGAAATTAACACTCAAAAATTTGAAACATCAAACCTGATGTCTACAAAATGAGACAATAATGAAAAAAAACAAACAAAACAAAACAAACAAAAAAAAAAAAAACACGAAATACAAAGTTACACAACAATTAACAACAGCCATCATAATGATTATCCTAATTAAATGAACTCAAACAGCATTTAATACACAAACGTAACGTGAATGACTAGGCAAAATTACAACAAAAATCAATTCTAATTGGGTCGGTCAAAGGAATGGTTTCATTTAACAGTAACTGCATATAAAACGATAAAATTAAAACGAAACCCTACTCATACAATTAAAAATAACTTAATATCACCAGTGGCTTATAACAAACAAATTCACATAAAAATAACAGCAAATCAAAGCTGGAACATGGCTTAACAGTACTGAAGTGTCTTGGCATCACATTCTGAAATAAAATTCACTTTTTATTATTGATAAATGGTGAAAACCTCACTCCTTTTCCTCTGTGGATAGAAAATGCGAGACTAAGAATTGTAATTCATATTTTTGTCACCACATGAATCTTTGTGCAGCCGTACTGTCAGGCCACTGAAATGTTTTATTGATGAATATGTAAACTGTAGCTGCGTTAACTGCGGTGTAGAGGCCAAACTCAAGCAGCAGTCTGGGTAAAGATGGTACAGGGATGTGTACGCGATATAACACATACGGAAGGATAAAATATCGGAACTCCAGGAGTTTCTGCGGAACAGTGGCCGCCACCAGACACGTGGAGAAAACTAGTAACCAAAACAACGACTTGGACCTCAAAGTATCTACAAAGTTCCATGCTGCAAACACATATCCAGGGACTAAAAGGAAACGGACAAGCTCATGTCTCTGGAAAAGCCTTTTCCATACATAAAATGGAAAGTGTCTGTTGTCTGCAAGGAGGTATTTGTGAACAAATGTGAATTTCCAGACTAAAAACAGGGAGACCGTCATCAGTACGGCATAAATTAAGGGCTGCTTTCTTAAAGACTGTAGAAACCTGACTACCCTTTGGTAACTCAGTGAGGTAGGAAGAGAAAATATAAGAGCAAATGACAGGAAATAGAAAATCTGAGGAAAGTTCAGGCAGGCTTCGTGACTACTGCGATCTCCAACCACAATTCCATCGTTCAACACAACAAAAACTGCAAAAACAACAGCTACGGCAATATATGGCCATGTCGACAAGACCACTGCTTTTATATTGTGGGGCATTTTGAGAAATTCCAACAGGAAACGCATCACTCTCATTGCCCCATTGATGGTTAGAGGGACCTGAGAGGGTGACTTTTCATCTCGCTTCTTCGATTCAGTCCGCCAGCTCTCATCCATTTTTTGAGCCACCACAGTGCCAGCACAGAACGCCACCCAGATGATGTTGGTCTGGCGGAAGAGGATGGCACAGACGCCGAGAAGCGCCGCAGCTTTGTGGCTTCCATACAGCGCCATGAGGTACATGAAGAGAGTGAAGAATGTGGAGCCAGCATCAGTGTAATACAGGAACGTGAAGAAGTACAGCACTGGGAACGTTGACAGAGCCAGGGCAGAGAATATTCGACGAGTGGCAGAACGGGACTAGAGAGAGAGAGAATGAAATATAACACAATAGTATTACAATCAACAGTTGATCTGAAGGCGCCACTCCACTTAATTCCAAGGCTATACAATTGCTAAGTTGTTTTGGGTGGTTGCCAGGTGCCTTTGTTGAAGCTATACCAGTCACAGTTTCCATGGTTAATGACAAAATCTAGTTAGTGCGCATTTACTATGAAATTACTATTATATTTATTGAAATATACACACACACACACACACACACACACACACACACACACACACACACACACACACACACACACACACACACACTACTAGCATGTATACTAGGCAAGGCAAGTTTATTTATATAGCACATTTCATACACAATGATAATTCAAAGTGCTTTACATAAAAGTAAAAAATAATAATAATAATAAAAATCACAATAAAAACAGAAACGTTTAAAATTATTTTAAAAGTTGATTTAAAATGAATTTAGAACAGTTAGAAATAAAAATGATTATACGTAAAATATAGTACAGTTAGTTCGGACATAGCACAGTGCTCATTCAACAAATGCACAGCTAAACAGATGAGTTTTGAGTCTGGATTTAAATGTGGCTAATGTTTTAGCACATCTGATCTCTTCTGAAAGCTGTTTCCAACTGCAGGCGGCATAATAGCTAAAAGCGGACTTCCCTTGATTTGTGTGAACCCTTGGTATTTCTAACTGACTCGATCCTAATGATCTGAGTGGTCTGTTAGGTTTATATTCAGTGAGCATATCTCCAATGTATTTAGGTCCTAGGCCATTTAGAGATTTATAAACGAGTAAAAGTACTTTAAAATCAATCCTAAATGTAACTGGAAGCCAGTGTAAGGACCTGAGGACTGGTGTGATATGCTCAGATTTTCTGGTTCTAGTCAGAATCCTGGCAGCAGCGTTCTGGATGAGCTGCAGCTGTCTAATGGTCTTCTTTGGAAGGAGACCATTACAATAATCCACCCTGCTGGTGATAAAGGCATGAACAAGTTTCTCCAAGTCTTGACTGGAAACAAAACATCTAATTTTTGCGATGTTTTTGAGATGATAGTATGCTGATTTAGTTACTGCTTTGACATGACTACTAAAACTAAGGTCTGTCTCCAGAAACACCCCAAGATTTTTGACTTGATTTTTAGTTGATTGACCCCTAGAGTCAAGGTATGCATTCACCTTGAGAACTTCATCTTTGTTTCCAAATGCAATGACTTCAGTTTTCTCCTTGTTTAACTGAAGAAAGTTTTGGCACATACAACTGTTAATTTCATCAATGCATTGGCAGAGGGAGTCAATGGGGCTATAGTCATTTGGAGATAAGGCAGATAAGGTAAATCTGGGTATCATCAGCATAGCTGTGATAGAACCAAACTGCCTCTCATTACATATTTAGTGGGAGCATATATAGGCTAAACAAGAGCGGTGCAAGAATTGAGCCTTGTGGGACTCCGCATGTCATGGACGTCCACTTAGACTTATGCTCTCCTATACGCACATAATAACCTCTCCCTTCTAAGTATGACCTGAACCATTTGAGTACCATCCCAGAAAGACCGATCCAGTTTTCCAGTCTCCCTAGAAGTATGTTATGATCAACAGTGTCAAACGCAGCACTAAGATCTAGTAGTACCAGCACTGATATTTTGCCACAATCAGAATTAAAGCGAATATTATTTATTATCTTAATGAGCGCGGTCTCTGTGCTATGATGTGCTCGGAAACCAGATTGAAAATTGTCCAGGTATCCATTTGAGTTTAAGTAGTTGTTCAGCTGATTAAAAACTACCTTTTCAATAATATTACTTATGAAAGGAAGATTTAATATTGGTCTATAGTTGCTCAATATGGTGTTATCAAGATTGTACTTTTTCAGAAGGGGCTTAACAACTGCACTTTTCAGGGAGTTTGGAAAAGTCCCAGAGAAGAAGTGGGGCATTCACCACTTCTAGGAGATCTGCTTCTAAACAGTTAAGCACACTTTTGAAAAAAAGATGTGGGAAGTGTGTCAAGATAGCAGACAACAGACGTCACATTACAACCAAAATGAAAACTAGACATTATACACTTTGATCAAAGCCATAATCAGATTATTCAGTGTATTTTTCAATACTTTCAAGAAGGCAATTAGGTTGTGTGCCCCTAATGCAAAAATCACCAATAAACTTAATTTTTTTTAAAAAGACGACAAAAAAAAAAAAAAAAAAAAATCAGACACCTTATCTTTAATGTGCAGTCTGCAGATGATCAGATAGATTATGTAGAGATTCCCACTATTAAAGAGCAGATTGATGAATCTCAGCATGGCAGTAGAGCAGACCACACTGCCCTTCATATCCGCCAGCCACACCACCGGCCTGATCAGACCCACTGATGCCAGATACAGCCCGGGAAGAGTGGTGATCATCGGATCCCACTGGGGAAATGGACACATGAGCATTAATATCCAAACACATAAACACACTGAGAAATTCAAGCATCATTAACAATCATACCTCATTAAACTTCCCCTCACAGTACTTCTGGGCTTGAGGAACATGGAATATCTCATCCATGTACGGATCTCTCTGCTCCCGAGTGATTTTGGAGAACAGAAGGCAGGATATGAGAAAGTTAACGCTGCACAGAGCAGTGAAGATATAAACCTCAAATCTCTCCATCCTCGTTCAAACAAACACAAAAACACTCGATCTTAGATAATACTCTTATGGAAATGAATGATATATGAAGATGATTAAGGGAGTATGCGAAGCATTCATTCCTTGTAACAGATCTTCCTCCAGAGTGTCAGAAATGTGCACATATACGCAAAAATCGCATTTTTAAGTTTACATGACAGCTTACTGGTACGCCACACACCAGAGTCCGTGTCGAAACCGGAAGCGTGAACAATCAGTTCCACGCCGATGTTGCCACAGACTATTGAAATAATAATAAATCTGGTGTAAGTAATAATGCTGCAATATTTAAATATGTACATCACATATACTATGATATGTTCCTTATTAAAAAATAATATATATATTTTTTAAAAATCACAATTTCATAAAGAGTTTTAACCTCTAGTAAGAATAATTGTTTAAATACATCATGTAGCCTATAACGATTAGTGCCTGACACACAAATCCGCCCCTGCAATCTCAATATAATAGAATGGAAAAACAAACAAACAAACAAACAAACAAAAAAACCCGTAAAAATTAACAGAAGCAGTGTGCCCATGCAATCTACGTTCTACTTCAGAAGTATCTGAATTAATTTACTAAATTTGTCATCTGTGCAGTGCCCCCGAAAAGCATTACATTGAATTAAAAATACACAATAAAGAGTTAAAAACAACAACAACAAATATTATTATATACGTCGATCATAGCTAGTCGACCAATTAGAAACGACTTCTGAGCCGCATAATATTAACCCCCGCGCCAGTGTACTTTATAAACTAAAATTTAACTGTATATTATTTAATGTAGGGCTTTGTAATACATTTAATATCACGACTGAAATTTGCCAAGTCGGAACATTCCCATCAGCAAATGACGGTGTCACATTATTATTGTTCCGTGTGCGGCCACACTGGCTACCGCATGCTGTCTAGATAAAGTTCATGTTGTACTGAAGACATTAAAGTATTAATAATGCATCTTACGCAGGACTTAGAACTGTTTCCTGAATACACGGTGACTCAACTGCTCTTTAAAGATGTAAAAAATGCGACGGAGTTGAGAAAAATGGCAGTGAATGGGGAAATAAAAGGCGCCTTGATCAATCCATCAATGGTAAGAGCTCGTAACGCTTATCAAAATATGTACAAACTTATTTATAGCTATATACTGTATAGCTATACGGAAATTTAACATCCCTAGTAAAAAAAGTACCATGGTAATACCCTGCTTTGGATGGTGTCATGGCATGCAAATATATACGCACACTATCTGTCAAAAGTTATAAATAATAAAGTTTTTAAATGTTTTTGAAAGAAGTCTCTAATGCTCACCAAGGCTGCATAAATAATACCATAAACACAGTAATACTGTGAAACATTAATGCAATTTAAAATACCTATTTTTCTATATTTTAAAATATAATTGATTCCTGTGTTGGTAAAGCCGAATTGTCATATATTTGCCATATATTTACTAACTTCATGTTCTCTATAAAGGTTGTGGATGCTTTCCAGATCCTGGTGGCAGCAAATAAAGCCGTTCACCTACATAAAAATGGGAAAATGAAAACCCGGAGCCTTTACTCGGAAATCATTTTTAATCTTTCACCCACAAACAACGTGAGTGTTATTTCAATGATATTACTTTATTTGTTTACAGTGTGCAGTTTTAATAAAGTTTAATGTTTGGCAGATATCCGAAGCATTCAAAAGGTTTGGGATCTCAGACAGCGACAGTGCAGTTCATATTGTGTTAGTACACAACAAAGAGGAGAACCTCAACATCGAAGATATCGTCTCAAAGGTAGACGGACAACAGATTGCCGTCGATCGAGTGTCTGATTTGACTGATGCCGCCAAGATTAAAAAGGTATGTCTCCTTTCACACAGTATTGATGTAGGGTTCATCATTTATTGCATTTGTTTGAAATGTACATCTGTGTCTCTCATTACAGCTCTACAAAGTCGCACCACAGGAGGAAAAGTGTGGCAGCCTTTTGGACGCAGTTGTCTGCAGGATGGCCACTAAAGATGTTGCATAGCTAATCGATATGTTGATATGTTTATGTTTTAAATAAACCCACACTGTATTTCTACTTGTCAGATCTCATATAGTGGAACATGTGAATAAAATATAGTATATATCACACTTTTTTATGAAAAAAAAACCCCATCTTGTGACACATTGTTAGCATTCTTTAATGCAGAAGTGAGTGAGCCATTTTAAAATATAGTGTTTTTATATATACAGTTTCCAACTAGGGTCAGGTTTCCAAGGGGGAGAACATAAAATACATCTAAAAGTTGTCTGAGAGCAAAAAAATGATTATAAGACAACATTTTTCTAGAGCCTGGACACTTTTCTCATAAATAAAGCTTAAAATGGCTTAATTAGTTATGCTAACATAATCAATTCATACCAAAAAGTATACCAGCAAGACTCATTGTTTTAATTAAAAAAAAACATGTATATTACACCTCTATATTTCAGTTGTGCATCAGCAAGAAAAAAAAATATTTTATAGCAGTGATTTCAGTTTAGTCATAAGCTGTCCATGTTCACAAAATGAAATTACATGTGATGAGATATTCAGACTGTCATAAAAAATCAGATTTTTTTTGCATATCCAGGTTTTTGAATGTCTGGACAACAAGAGAAAAAACACAAACAAAACAAAACCTTTGGAGGTAGTTGGAAATGCAACTTGAATCAGATTTTTACAGATGTGTCACAGTCTGGAGGTTCTGGCTTCTCAAAATTGGAATTTAAATATTCTTTTGCATCACTCTCAAAGCGACTCAACGATAATGTCAAAACCAGTATTTAAATGAAGTGGAAGTACAGTACAGTATTCAAACGAAGCCGAGGCCGGCTGTGACTACATAAACGTCACAATATATACCAGTCTCCTCCATCGCTGACTTTGAAGATTGTCAGGGTGCTTATTTGGTGGCTGAGAGACGATGCACATCCATTTTTTCCTGTATCCGTTTTGAAAGCCCCTTCAAAATTTTGAGTACGCCTACATCGTAACCAAAGCAACTCATGCAGACAAGTTGGTTATGTTTGGACATACAAATCTGACTTGATCACTTACAATTTATAGTGCAATATCCAATTTGCCTGCAGTCTGAACATAGCTATAGTCAGAGCTGGGTAGTGACTGATTACATGTAATCTGGATTATGTAATCTGATTCCAAAATTAAGTACTTGTAATCAGAGTAAATTACATTTTAAAATACTCATAATTATTAAGCCAACAGTAAGTATATATATATATATATATATATATATATATATCAAAGCAGAAGTTCCACTATTGGATAGCACAAGATCACATCATGATCACACTATGTACAGACATCCAAATCTGGAAGTAAGTTTGTTTGGGGACAGGCCAAAGTTTAGATCATATGCAAACAGCAAGCTAAGCAGTGTTCTGAGTGTTCTGCTAAAATCTCACAAGACTACAGTTACTGTTTTATGGATTACATGATTACATATTATTCACACAATAGCTATACATTATTCATAATTCATTGATTCTCCCTAATTTCTTTTTCATCTTTTAAATTTTCCTTTCTAAAATAGCCTACCGATTATGTACATATTATATATGTATACATAGCCCAGTTTTGTGGACATTCACACAAAGATCAGTCATTAGTCAGGTGGTGACTGCATTTGACCACTGGATTTACAAAAATCATTTCAGGTTTAAGAAGGGTTTCAACATTGCATCAACTAGGCTACTGATGAACACATTCATTTTTATTTGAATTATTACTCTGTAGGTTTTTTAACCATGAATTATTAATTATAACTAATTAAAATGCCCATATTCACGTTATTTCTTAGTTACATGTAATGCAGGCATTCCAAAACTTTTTGTTATCTAAACCTTATTCACCAAATATATTTGCTTTAAGTACCCCTGAGATTTTAAAATAAATATTTCAATAATTAAATAAAACATTTGCATGCTCACGGTTCCTTTGATGTTGATTAATGATCACATTGCATGCAGGTAAATAAAAATATTTCACCTTTTTTTTAGTAAGTTTTATTTAAAACAAAAACTGTAGAAGTGCTATGACAGTTCTCTTCTATAGTTATGAATGGGAGAAACGGCAACGCACAATATGGAGGAATAGTCCCACCTTCTAAATGAAAGAGACAAATTTCCCATAGAAACCTGACTAGACCAGCCAATGCAGATGCACAGTTATAAGCACACTATGACTCCACATGTGCATTGCCTGGTCTAGCCCAGAAAATAAGCTTTTTAAATGCTATTTGAGCATAAGAAACAACATTCATGGGTTAAATAAAAAATACAAATACAAATAAAAAAGAAAGGGAGTTTGTTTTAAAATGATTTCTTTTCTTTTCTTTTTTTTAAAAAAGATTTAATTAATTGTCAGCTTTTCATTAAACTCACAACCCCTCTGCAGTTCCTTTACGAACCCTAGTTTGGGAAACCTTGAATGTAATATAATGTTTAATGCACTTCATGTTGTAAATTACAATGAATGGAACAAGTTTTCTTACTCTTTGCATTTTTTACATCATTATGGTACAAGATAATGTTATTTAAATCAATGTGATAAACGAGTTAAATCAAAAGTAATCTAAAAGTAATCCGATTATATTACCTAAAATGTGTAATGTAATGGATTACATCATTGACTACAATTTTTATCATGTAATCTGGAATCAGTAACAGATTACAATTTCTAAGTAATCTACCCAGTTTTGGCTATAGTCTACACAAGTCACTTTCCCTCTTGAAGTTTTGTATAAATTGCAAAATCATCCAGATCTCCAGCATGAGAAATATGCAAGACTGTAGTCAATATGAATAATGTAATGAATGTTGAAAAGAAATTAATGTGTCCTCTTCAGTATACTCAACATTTGTATAATTAAAACTAGTTGCAGTAGGGTACAGTTTAGCACAGCTATAAAATTATGTGTAAGCTATTATGTTAGTCACCTAATAAACAACACAATCTGTATATTACTTTTCTGTTGATTCGGCACATATAAAGCAGCAGGGATGTGGAGATGTTTCATATCTTTATCTATTCACAGTATTTTCATATATAATTTTTTAGTGTTTTGCACTTAAAAGATGAATGCAATAGAGATTTTGACTAAATAGATATAAACCCATAAACAACTTGGCAAAATTTAGTTATCACAAACAGGAATCTGCCATCATCTACGCAGTCTCATTTTCTTTTCTTTTTTTTTTAAATAATTTTTTTAGAAGTTTATGCTGCTCTTTTCCATTCAATGACTTCATGGAACTTCACAGCCCATATATGCTTTAACTGTATAGAAAGATTATTTATTGCTGTTATTATCGAAATAAACAGTGCCTTTAACTTAGTCAGGAAAGTTGCTAAGCTCATCTTTGCCAATGTTTCCTCCGCTGAGGATGACCACCACGTTCTTGCCATTGATATCTGGTATTTTGTCATTCGTGACGGCAGCGAACGCCGCAGTGCCTGAAGGTTCAACCACGAGTCCAGCCTTATAAAGTGTGGAAACTGCAGATTTGATCTCCTCATCAGTCACAAGCACAATGTTCTCCACATATTTCTGACACAGCTCATATGGCAAAGAACCTGAAGGTGAAACCCAATATACATGTTTCAAAAAGCCCACATAACGAACATTTCCATTTTTATTCAAAGTAGAATTCTTACCTGCGAATGGTGGCGCTAGCCCTGAAGCAATGCTTTTGGCATCCATACCAACAGGCTTCTTCTCAATAAAGCTCTTGTACATTGTACATGCTGTTGAAAATCAAGAGGGTTTATTTAAATTACAAATTAAATTAATACTTAGCCTTAGTTTAAATTTTATTTTTAAATGTTTATTTTCTGTCAGAAAATCAAGTCTCATTCTTCATCATTAATGAGTTGGTCCACATTGATTACCTAGACTTTTTATAGATGGACAAAAATATGGTGAATAATGATGAATTCAAGTCTTATGGGTTTGGAACATGAGGCCGAGTTAAAATATGCGTTCACAGTCCATATAATGTTTTTCTAAAATGATTTGTCTGCACTTTCTGTTCAACCCTGTCATGCTGTGAAATTTCATCTTACGAATTATGATTTGATCTGACATTATAATTAAGGGAGTGACACCTTACAAAATAATCGCATGGTTCAAACAAGTAAATTTTTGCTACCATCTTTTATGGTGCAGTTATAACAGCTTTGTCATACTCATTATCTTCCATTATGTATTTTGTTCCTGGCACAAATCGCAAGACACAGTGAAGTGTGATGAATGTTTAATTATGCTCTTCTTAATTCCCTTAATATGCTTGCTTGAAGGTTCGGTGTTAACCTTTTCAGTAACACTTTACAAAAGAGATCCATTTATTGGTTAACTACATTAGTTTAAATGAACTAAGATTACTAAATGTTGTTAGTTTTTTACTTATACTTTTTTTTAAATTAAAGTTGTATCTTTTAACTAGTGCTGTCAAGCGATTAATCGCATCCAAAATAAAAGTTTTTGTTTACATAATATGTGTGTGTACTGTGTGTATTTATTATGTATATATAAACGCACACACATGCATGTATATATTTACAAAAAATGTTATGTTTACATATTAAATATATTTATATATAATATAAATTATGAATATAAATATATTCATGTAAATATTTTCAAAATATATATTGTATGTGTGTGTATTTGTATATACATAATAAATATACACAGTACACACGCATACAGTATATTATGTAAACAAAAACATTTATTTTGGATGCGATTAATCGCGATTAATCGTTTGACAGCACTACTTTTAATTAACATGAATAAACGATGAACAACTGCATTTTTAATCACTAATATTGACAAAGATTAATGAATGTTGTAAGAAATGTATTGCTCATTGACAACTAATGAAACAAATGAGACCTTACCGTAAAAAAATAATTTGAATATTCACCTCCTTCTGGTTCCACTCCATAGATCTTTGTGTTCTCACAACCAGACAGTTTGATGGCAGCTGCCACACCAGCAAGTAACCCTCCTCCACCACAGCAAACAACCACAACATCTGGATAGGGTACAACTTCCAGGATCTCAAAACCTAAGCTACAATTACAAAAGACACTGGTATGAGTGAACCAATTATAAAACATTTTTGATGCATATGTTGATGCAATTTATCATGCACTCTAAAAAAGATACTACTATGATAGTACTTACGGTACTAATATACATGCTATTGGGTAAATACGGTGCAAAGGTGTACCTTTTGTGTTGATAAGTCCATTTTAAAGGAATATTTCACCCAAAATGAAAATTGTATTGCCATTTACCGACCTTAATGTTATTCAAAGCTGTATGTTTTGAAAGAAAACATGTATTACATTTATGATACCTTTAAGGTGCCTTTATGTTCTTTTAGGAGCTTAACAGTCACAGTCACCATTCGCTTTCATTATATGAGCAAAATCATGTGAACATTCTTCAAAATATCTCCTGTTGTGTTCACCTAAAGAAAAACGTCTTGCATGACAATGGAACTTGCGACCATAGTTGCTTTTGGGAAACACACCCCAGGATTGGAACGACATGAAGGTGAGTAAATAATGACAGGATTTCCTTGCTTTGGGTGATCTATCCCAGACATGTACTTAACCTGGCATGTCCAGCGATAAGATCCGGATCATCATAGGAATGTAGAAAAGTCATGTTGTCCTCTTGAACACTTCGGTTAACAACATCTATGAGACGAGGAGTTGGCGCTCTTTCAACCTCAACTCCCAAACTCTACAAATGGTTGACACATTTTGTTAAAACATTCAATTATGACAAAAGTGTAACCGTAGCAGCATGAGAGTGTCATACTTGTATCAGAACTGATCTGGAGATGGGGGCGGTTTCTGGCATCACCACTTTGCCTTTGGATCCATAATGCTTACATGCATATGCAAAAGACTTTCCATAATTCCCAGCAGACATGGTCACAAAATGGCCCCCTTTGAGTCTCCGGGCAAACTGGTTTGCAACACCTCTTATCTTAAATGAACCTGGTGGTAGAGGAAAGAAAACAAATCATGATATGCATTGCTGTTATAACCAAAGCAAAGAGAAGTAAAACATCTCAAACTGACCGGTCCTCTGCATGTTTTCCAGTTTGATGTGAATGTTGCAGGGGTTGTTGAGTGGCAGTGTGGTCTGGGACCATGGGAGCATCGGTGTGTTGATCACATCCAGAGGACTGCATCTGACAGTCTCACGTGCCTCTCTGAGCATCTCGATAGTAATGCTGTCTGCTGAGACATCTCCCATCGTTCTTGCTCGATCAGTGCAACTTTGTTAGATGTATAGCTAAAAAAATAAAAAATAGATTCATATAAATTTAAAAATATATATAAATATATCATTTTATCATTAAGTAATTTATTATTATTTAAAAATAATTATTGTGTCTTGTTGTTTTCATTAACAAATGTGTTAAGTGAACTAGTTTTGATTATTAATGTATTGAACACAGGAGAGCTTTAGATTGTTCTACCATATGTTCTTGTATGAGGTGGCAAAAGGAAGAAAAAAATACACAAATCCTACTATATAACATTAATATAGGTTTTCGGAAACAAATGGTGCCAAATAATAGTTTATTTTGGTGCATCCCAACCATAAAACTTCTACATAACAGCCCGAAAGTTTTCAGTTGAATTGCATTTAGTTGCACTATATGTTACTGCTGCTTTGATAAACAATATTTCTGTATGCTATAATTACCGTAAAACCGAGAGCTATCCAAAAATATAATGCGGGAATTTAGAAAGCTGCTTTTCCAGTAAACAACTTCATTTGCGGTTATCACGACCAACGGTGAAAGACCCATTAATGATTATGAAACAATCATTGGGTGGCACATTACCAGTCAATAATCGTTATGAGGCATAAACTTTTTATTCCTGCAGGGGGAGCTCGATGGCTCAGGAAATTAAAAAAAAAAAAATCCTCCTTTTAATCCAGCACGATATAAATGTATACTTTATCATGTACTATATATCATGCTGATAGATATTTGTGGTACTTGTAATTTAATAGCTGTATATGTGTTTGTACGTTTAAGTAATAAAGAAATCTGTTACGCGATCTCACTATATTTGTTAACAATGTTAAATTCATTAAAGTGTATATTAACTTTTATAAAAAAAGTTTCAATGTTTCATTTAAATTATATGGTGAACTCACCAATTGGAATTAACCGTAGGACCACAAAGTCACGCCCATTTAATATTTTTTTTGCAATTCTGATTACCATTCTACTGTTTATTATATTTCTGTGGATTTGAAACCCACACTTCTTGCAGTGTTACCGTTTAAGGAGTTCGACCAAGAGCAATACCCGGAACCATGCTTTCATTAGTGCTGATCTTTTGTTTCCGATCGGTCAATATTTTGAAAAGTACTTTAATTATGGCGACCTTCATAGCAGAGGCGTGAAATGTCTCTTTATTTTCCTCTACTGATCTGATTAAATGTAGTTGAGCGCATATTGAAATAGATGTCATGGGTGTAGTTAGACATGTTGTGTGTGCTATGTCTGGAGGGGTTGACAGTTCTGTCAGTGCACTGTTACTCAAAAGAATGGGTAAGATATCAGTGTACTTAAAATTTATTACACATTTTTGCTAAATTAATTTACTGAATTAACAGTCCGATTCACTGGGCACGTTATGAGCATCAAAACATTTCGTAAGTGGCTAAAGTTGTTGTTTTCAATCGCCCATGAACTCTGGATGTATAAAATAACATGCTATAATTCGATATTATTATAATGTAGTATACAATTTGTTAATTAAATACTATAATGTGCTTTGTTATACTCTATTCTAGATTGTATTGTAACAACAATAATGTATTTGGAAACATAAATCACACTGATCTATGTAGGAATGTCAAGTCAGCGTTTATGTTTGAATTTGAATTTGATACAAAATATTGTAGAAAGCAGCATTTTAACAAAACATGAAAGAAACACATTCCAAAAATCAGTTTGTTATGTTTTAAAATGATAAAACGATGCATATAAAGTTCAATTAGCCGAGTAAGACACTTTCTGGTGTTTCAAACTAGCATCATTTGTTTGAAGATATGATTTGATATGCGTTTTTCTGCTGTCAGGCTATCATGTGACGGGTGTGTTCATGAAGAACTGGGACTCTCAGGATGAGAAAGGGGTCTGTTCATCAGAGAGAGACTGTGAAGATGCTTATAAAGTGTGTAAGATGCTGGATATGCCTTTCCACCAGGTCTCATATGTTAAAGAATACTGGCATGAAGTATTTAGGTAAATATTACAGTAGTTAATATTTGAAATCATTGAATTCAAAAGGTTGCACACAGTCCGCTTATTTTCTTTCTGTCTTTCTTTCGCACGCAGTAATCTTCTTAGGGAATATGAGAAGGGCAGAACACCAAATCCAGACATAATGTGTAACAAACACATCAAATTTAAGCACTTCTATCAGTATGCAGTTAATACTTTAGGTAAGTTAAGTGGGATTGATGAACTTGTAGTGTTTTCCAGGAAAAGAGATACAAAATATCTTGACTGATTTTTAAACAAAGAATAAGTGAAAGGAGGTGTATAAATTTGTTGTATTGTTAATTTTGAGTCCACAACTTAAAATGCAGAAAATGTTATTTGTCCACTTTGGAAGGTTAAAACGAAATATTGCACGAGCTGTGATTTTATAACTCTGTTTAAATGAATACAGTTTAAAGCTCTTGTTTGTGTGCTTTAATTATTGTGTACATTTTTAATGCAACTAGATGACGGTTTTACTTCGGAATCTTGCTTAAGGGCTTATTTAAGATACGAGCAGAATTAGATTAAACCACATATACAACTGACATTAACACAAATTAAAGAAACATCATTTTAAATCTCTTACATCTTACAAAGACGGTAAAGAAATGTTTTAAAAAAAAACTTTATATGTGGTGTCTTGCATATTTAGCATCATCACAGTCTTATTTGAAAACAGGTGCTGATGCCATGGCAACAGGACACTATGCCCGGACATCCCAGGAGGATGAGGAGGTTTTTCAGCAGAAGCATGTTCCGTCTCCCAGAACCCTCTTCAGAGATCGGTTTGAAATTAGAAAGCGTACGTATAACATCTGTTCATGCGATGTAGAGGACGGGAAAATAAATTGTGTTTACAGGAGCATTATATATATATATATATATATATATATATATATATATATATATATATATATATATATATATATATATATATATATATATATATATATTATTTATCGTTTTATTTTAATTTAATTTTATCATTAATTTCTCTTTTTTTATTCAAATTTTGATTTAATTACAATTATAAACAAATACCACTATGATGTATACTTTTAATTCTATACTTGTGTAGAATGGGAAAATAATATCACAGTGAAAAAAAAGAGATAAGTTTTTCTTCATGCAAAATATGTTACATTCATTGTTTTGATTTTTGGGTTGAAATATGGACATGAACCTTTCTTGACAGTTTTTGTGAGATTTAAGAGATTTAAAATGATGTTCCTTCACTGTCAGCTGTATCTGGTATTTGTTTGTATATTGACTCTTCTTCTGAATATCATTAGCTGTGCGGCTCTATCAGGGTGCTGATCGCTTGAAGGACCAGACGTTCTTTCTCAGTCAGATTTCCCAGGATGCTCTGCGACACACAATATTTCCCCTCGCTGGGCTAACCAAAGACTTTGTGAAGAAAATAGCTGCTGAGGCTGGCTTCCAGCATGTTGTAAAGAAGAAAGAGGTAAGCCTACACGGTTTTTAAGTCTTTTATACAATATCTTTGGCACAAGAAATGTGACGCTCAGTATTTTAAATGTAATATATTCCACTGATTAATTGATACAAAAGTGTCTGCTCAGTGACTAAATATAATGTAAATGCAGTGAATTATTGGTTTGGTCTTTTCTCTGAAAGAGCATGGGGATCTGTTTCATTGGAGAGAGAGATTTTGAGGACTTTATCCTTGAGGTATGTTTGATGCAGGGTACAAACTGGTGTCCTGTTATTTTTTTTTTTTTAAAACAATAAAAACACAAATATCACCTTCTTTCTTTTGAAAACTGAAAGCTTTTTTATATGTTAGATAACATGTTGTTATAATAATACGTATTTCAAGCGTTGCACAAATTGAATTGTTGACTGAATTTATCAGGTTCAACAATATTTATCAAAAGCTCAACCCTGTTACCAAGGATACTGTAAGAAATAAAATGATCAAACACTTTTATAAATATTAGATCATCAATAACATATCCATCCCTACCTATAGGTTCAATTTGCAACCCTGTTACATATTCTGATATTTTATTTATATATTTTTAAAATATGAAACTCGGATATATAAACTGTATTCAAACATATTCCACATTTTGGTAACAGGGTTGTGCAGAAATGGCCAAACATCATACAATCAACTTTTTTTTTGCAAGTTAAAAACCTGATTTTCAGACTCTAATTTTTACTGTGTTGCCATTATTCAATATATATACTGCAGTCTCTTAATTTAGTACTATTTCAAGTCTTTGTCAAATTTATTACAGTACATAGAGCCCAAACCGGGAAACTTCGTCTCCATTGACGATGGGAAGATCATGGGGCAGCATCAAGGTGGATATTAATTTAATAACTGTTCATATTCTCCTCCATAGTGTCTGTGATACTGTATGACTAATACACACATTATTACTGCACTTCGCCACAGGCTGGTTCACATTAACACTGGGTCAGAGGGCTAGAATAGGAGGACAGGTTGATCCTTGGTTTGTAGTTGATAAAGATACCACAACCGGAGATGTATTTGTGGTGAGTTACTTGTATTTTTGTACATTCATTTTGCTAAAAAAGCCAACAAATGACTTTTCAGGGTGATTAATTAGTAAAATATGGCATCTCTTGCAGGGTCCAACAACTAACCACCCAGCACTGTACCGAGACACATTACAGACAGACCGCTTCCACTGGATATCCGAAGACCCGCCTGTTGAACTTGTCCGAACTCAGATGATGGAATGTCACTTCCGTTTCAATAACCGGATGTCTTTGAGTGAGTTGCTTTCCAATTGTTTTCAGTTTAGCTTAAAATTGTTAGAAAACAGGTCAGTTGAAAAAGCTACATAAACAACCAGCAGCCAATATTTTCTGTTTAGTCTACAATAGTGTTATTTTAGAATTATTTATATATTATTATAAGATTTAATGACAAATTTGAATTCGCATTTATTTTGATTTTAATTTTTACTTTTTAAGTGCTGTCAAACGATTAATCGCATCCAAAATAAACGTTTTTGTTTCCATAATATATGTGTGTGTGCACTGTGTATATTTATTATGTATATACACGCATACAGTATATATTTTGAAAATATATACACAGTACACACACATACTATGTAAACAAAAACGTTTATTTTGGATGCGATTAATCGCGATTAATCGTTTGACAGCACTAGTATTTTTATTATGTGCTTTTGTCATTTTTATTAATTTACATTTAGCTTTATTTTGATTTCAGTTTTAGTCATTTTAGTACTTCGACTTATTTGAATTGCATTTAGTTGTCAAAATGTTCATTTTTGAAGTGTGACATTTATTTTCTAATATTTAAAGCACCATCTTTTTTTATTTAATAATAGCTGAATAGTTTTTATTTCCAGTTTTAGTTAATAATGACAAGAAATGTTCTTTTGTAAACAGTCCTAATATCAACATCTTGTTTCTTTCAGCTCCGTGCACTGTAACCTTGAATCTAGATGGGTCAGTGTGG